>NBSA01000025.1:482452-701274 GCA_002916415.1 Talaromyces borbonicus | reverse complement strand
GTAGAAATGTACGGATTTTCCTACTAAATTGAAGGTGGCCGGAGTGGTGGTTTGGCCGGAGTGCTAGTAAAATACGTTAGTGACTGTTTTGCTTACTTAATCTTAATGCCCAATGACATTCTCCCAAATAACTACTTAGTCAACTATTCAATAAACAATTAACTGGTTGATGACTGGGATAAGAAAGGTGATAAATGTTGGTTGCTTCATTAGCTATTCATGAAGGTTGTATGAAATACTATTGTTTTCTCCTTAGTTTATGTGTTGATTAGCTCAACATCTGACTCGACGGTCTATCTAAGATGCGCGAAATGCCAATGTACTTTGTCCTCTCTCTGGTTCTGCAAGTCTATTCATGGAGAAAGTCAATGGTTAGCAAGACGTGATCATGATACTTGAGGGGCTTTCATTGACATACTCTTTGACTCGCACGTCTGGGGCAAGACTGATATCTGCACGTGAACCCGGTGTGATCAAAATGAATTGACGACCTATCGATCGTCTCGCGGCAAGCATCTACAATCATCAGTAACTATGTGGGTGATTTGTTGGAACAATGCTTCGTGTCAGACTTACCAGCATGTCTATGGATGATCTTCGGTTGATTGAATCCATGTAGACGTCGCTGATCACAATATGTTAGTGTCGTATGATCGAGTTGGCTCTCGTACTCTACTTACAATTCATCCAGGCATCGAATGGGCGATCCCATTGCTTCCCATAACGATAGCAATAGACAGATCTGCGAGAACGACTTCTCGCCGCCAGAAAGCGTCTTTGTTCCTCGCCCAGAACTGTTCTTGGTAATGTCCGGCTCAACCTATGACAAGCAAGTTGAGTTCAGGAGGCCATCACAGCAAGAGTGCTCGAGAAGAAGTTCTTACCTGAAGATCCAACAGCTTGGCCTCGTGATCCACCAGAAGTCGGCCACGAAAGCTTCTCTCGCTGAGCAAATATGTGAATTGGGCTTTTGCTCGAGATGAAATATGAGCTCGGAAATTTTTCCATCGCTCACGCCGGTAGTTGACAGTTCGTTTTAATTCCTATGGGTTTCGACCCAGTCAGCATATATTTCAAGAGATACTCATCCACTCGTCTCACCTTCTCGGCTCTTTCGTTTTCTGCAAAAACAGCTTCGGCACTCTGGAGAGCCTTGTTTGCCTTCAGCAATTCTGCCGCTATCTCCTCTCGAGAGGCGCCCATTCTGTCAACTCGTTAGATTGTCTGATTAAAAAAAGACTATGTCGATTGTTGAGAACTTACTGTTGGTCGTAACGATCCAAATCCTTATAGAGTTTATCCAACTTCTTGTCTAAACTCTCCGTGGTTTCGCCCTCGTCGATCGGCACTCGAGGAGATACCATGCCGGCCTTCTCGCTGTAATCAGCGACACGAGCATCAAGCCTTGCTTTATCTTCCGCTCTCGCATCTCGTTCCTCTTTTAGATCTTTGATGTGGTCGTAAGCTTGGTTCTTTTCGGATAATACAGCCCGTCGCTGTTCGTCTACTTTGACACATTCACTTTCCGCAACGGCGACATTTTCTTCCAGAGGTCTGATTTCAGCTTCCTTTGCAGATATTAGCCTTCTCTGTTTTAGCAAGTCTCCTTTGATGGTATCTAGAGCAGCCTTGGCATCGTCGAGTGAATTGATGGCGAGTTTCTGTTCTTCTTCTCTCTCCTTGAGCGTGCTCTGTAGTGCTTCCAGATTACCATCCACGACCTGATCGTTTTCAAGAGCGTCCTCGAGCGCATCAGCCTCATCAGAGATACGCTGCGATTCAATTCTTAGCTCTCTTTCTCTTGATTTGTGCTCTTTGAGAGCTGCCTTGCATCGTTGCAGCTCTGCTTCCGCTGATTTAAGTTTCGTCTGCATATCGTGTAAATCGCGCTTGAGAGCTTGGATATTCTCTTGTTGAAGCCTGGAGCATGATTAGAGGAAAGTCTTTAGGTCCAATAGTAGATTACATACCTTATCTGCGAGTCAATGTCGGATCTTATCCGCGGCCTTCCAGTAAAAGGTGCGATGGGTGCTTGACTAGGCTCGCCTGTACGGCTGTAAGATAGGGTGATCCCTCGCCGCCGATCTCTGGCATCAATGCATAGACAGCGTCGAACGTTCTTTACACGTCCTCCCTCGAAAAGAATCCGAGAAGCCTCCTCCACGTTCTCGATTAGAACTATCTGCTCGATCGCATGATTGATAATCAGTTGTCGACGGACGATATCTTCGTCAATCTGATCTAGTTAGTCTCAAGTCAGACCAGAAAGCTCAATTGAATTTACCTCTAGGACGCTGAGTATTGTATCAAATCTTGAGTCCGGCTCGTTTGCTCTTGTATCGATGGCACCGTTACTTCCAATAAGGATCGGCATAACACTATAAGAAAAGATTAGAGAAAACCATCAACTGGAAGAGAGGCATCATACCATTGAACTCGTTGCATGATCTGTAAGAGGATATTCATGTCCCGTTTCGACGTCACAATGAAACTGTTCAACGTGTTATTCAGAGATTGCTCAATGACTGCCGACCACTCGGGCTTCTTGAGCCGAACATGATGTGCCACCGGCCCGATTGGACGTTGATTGAATGATTTCTCACGCGCAATCGCGTTAAGGAGATGAGGCATCTTCTCAGAAAATCCGGAGTTTGCTTGTCCACGATCTCGCGATAATGATCTAAGCAATGCCTCTGCTTGTTCGATTTCTTGGCTCTGTTTCTTGATGGGAGCACTGGCGACGGTGACGTTTTGTTCGGCTTGGCGGATCGCATCTTCTTTATCTCTCAGCCCTTCTTGATGGGCTTGCAGATCTTGAATGGCTGCCTCGGCTTCCGCTCTGCGCTGGGCAATTTCCTGGCGTCTACGCGTGAAATCACCGCCAGCGATATCCGCAAGACGTCTATTCTCATCGTCTATCTGCTTTCTGAGGTCCTGTATCTGGGTATCAAGTGTTTTGATAGACTCGTTGATTCGTCGTTGCTCGGCCTTGAGATAGTCAGAAAAAATCCACTATCAAGAGACCTCTAATCAAAATGACGAGAAACATTTGCAAACTTACCTTGACGCTATGATGTTCATCCATTTCTTTGGAATTCGCATCCTTCAATACTTGCTTCTCCTCTTCGGCTCTGCTCAACGCTTCCTTTGTATTATTCAAAAGCTCATTTGCGGCATCGAGTTCGCGCTGCGCGTCTTCGAATTTCTTGTCAAATTCAGCTATCCCAGATTCCGCAGATGCAATCTGGTCTTCGAGTGCGTCGATTTCTTCCTGAACGCGATCTCGGGCCTATCAAAAGTCAACTTCGAATATTTCTTAACATTACCAGCTCCAAAATAATACTCACGCGTTCCTGCTCTTCGACCTGTGCCCAAGCCATTTGCGATCGAAGCTTGCGAACACGGTTTCTGAGGGTGTTTCGCTGATCGGACAGGTCCATCCTGGCTTGTGCTCTTTCCTTGGCGGCGCGAAGAATTTTCAAATCTTCTCGCCTAGATTCAAGCGTCTCTTTGATTTGATCCACGTATTCCTCGATCAGACGATAGTCGTTGTCCAATTGTTCGAGCTGAACTCCCTTGACGAAGAATTTGTACTTTTCCGCTGGGCTTGAAGAGCTCAGAAATTGACGAGCCATGTCCTGCGATAGAACATTCATTGGGTTATCAATCTGAAGGTTGAAGTAGTCTGTGATCGCGTCTAGATCGCCTTTCTTGGTGGACATGATTTTGCCACTTTCATTTTTGATCTTGAACCCGCTCGTGCCACTCTTGGTGAATGATCGCTCCACGATGATGGATTTACCGTATTCATGGGGCATATATGCGCCATCACCCTGATTCTTGATTCGAACAATAATAGTCGCCGAGCTAGGAATTGTAACGGTATAAGCAAAGAACCTCATCCTTCTCCTCATCGCGGCAGAAGCATAAGCTTGGACTTACTCTTTCCCCTCTTTAATAAAGTGTTTGAGACTCTGCCCTCGATTCGTGACGGATGCCTTGGCTCCCAGACATAACGTAAGAGCTGTCAAAATTGCGCTCTTCCCACTTCCATTCTTGCCAACGATAAAATTAATGAGCGGTCCCAAGTCCACAGAAAAGTGCTCGTGACACATAAAATTAAAGCAGTCCACGCGTTCGATGATGCCGTGGTCAGCGGGCACGTTTGGTTCGTCGTTGTAGTTTCTGTCTTGTATAAATTGCGTCTGCTGTTGTTCTAGGGTATCTTCGTCTTGCTGATCGACTTCGGGAGTTTGCCAGTCGTAGGATGTTTCTCGATCTTCTCCGCCTCCTATTTCTGCTTCTTCTTCTTCTTCTTCTTCTGCTGGACTCTCGACACTGATTGCGCTCCCATCGCTATCTCCAGAGACAGAACTACTTTCATCAGAGGCTCGACGCCTTTTATTCTGTTGTAGAAATCCATTTCGTCAGTTTAAGTCCCTCCGATCTGTGAAAAAAGAACGAGAGATCTAGTTACCGGAGTCGCGTCGGAGGTATTGATACTTGCATCATCGTCGTCATCTTCGGATTCGGCTTGAGTGCGCTTGCGGGGTACCATGGCTTCTCGGCCCTGGCATATCCTGTGCTGTTTCACAGAAGATGAAAGGTCGACTTTCCTGGATATCTCAACGATGCTCCATATAATTAATCCTAAGATGCAGTGAACATTTGCGGTTGGTACGCGAAACAGCGCGTAAATTAGCGGAGCGCGGCATCACGTGGGGCAGAATGGTGAGTTACTTTCCTAATTAGGAATAAACTCTCTTTCCTTCTTGATTTTGATAAAAGTCTCAAGACTGTCAAACTTCTCCCAGACAGCGATTCTATTATGCTTTCACTACTTTGTTGCATTACTACAGTTGATGATGGATGATGGGTTGGATCTTTAAATCTTACATTTCATTTGAGAGACGGCAGAGCCTAACCCTCTCAAGAAAACCACATGAACTATCTAAATAAATTTCATCACGGTTGATCATTGACTATATTACTTTTCCAGATTTTCCACGAGTTGGATACTCCATGACAGCTCCACCGGTCCATCTCTTGTAGACACACGATATGGATTGAGAAGGTATATATACTCAAATCATCTCTTCACCACTGATGGACTCTAAGCTTTAATAGGCTCTTCCGCCACGTAGTGCAGATAAGCACCCAACAGCTTTGTGCCCTGGATATAATTTCTCTTATCGAGCTTCTCATTGATTGAGTGAGCTGCATCCGTGGAGCTTCCCATGGGCAGGAGAAGAACGTTCTTTCCGGTTGCTTGTTCGAATGTCAACGTGACGGGGATACTAAGATCGAAGAATTAGAATTTGTTCCAACATATTCAATCTATTCAATCCATTCGGAGCCTGGACTTACCTTCCACCTTCGCGAGTCATGTCCGGTTCCACACCAAAGACTTGTTGCACCGCCTTGCCCGCCGCGGTGAAATTCCAGTGCTTGGGACTGGCCACCCACCATTTACCGTCGTGCATCAGAGAGACATCCAATGTGTTCTTACTTCCGAGTTTGGCGAACTCGCTGTTGATGTAATCCTTGACTAACCGTGTCACGTCCTCGCTTTCCATATTGGGCACAGTTCGAATGGAGAATTTGCCAATGACCTTGGCTGGGATGACGGTCTTGGCACCAGGGGCTGAGAACGCACCCTCGACACCATGAATGGAGAGGGAGGGATAACGCCATCGCGCCATGAGTGTCCTCTCCTTTGTGGCGTGGATACTGGTTTTGCTGCCTAATGATTCGTGAAGATCATCCATTGAGTAGCTGATGCCAGGGTACAGCTTTTCTTCCTCGGCAGTGACTGGAGCCACTAGGTCCATCAAACCAGGGATCTGGATATTACCCTTAGAGTCGACGAGCTTCGACAAGACCGTCACAAGATCGGTCATGGGTTCGTGGGCAGAACCTCCAAAGACTCCACTGTGCAGGTCTTGACCGGGGCCGGAAATAGTGATGCAGTAGTAGTTGCAGCCTCTCAGGCCATAAGTGAGACAAGGCTTCTCAGTACCCAGCCAGTAGTTGTCAGATATACAAACAGCATCTGCATCCTTGAAGAATTTCTTGGCTTCGGCTTTGATGAAGTCATCCAAGCCTTCCGAACCGTACTCCTCCATACCCTCAAAACAGCAAAGCAGGTTGACAGGGAACTCAATTCCGGCCTTCTTGTGCGCTTCAATAACATTCAGCCAACCCAGAACAGGCCCCTTGTCGTCTGTGCTACCCCGTCCATACATCCGACCTTTCTCGTCAATCGTCAATTCAAAAGGTTCGGTAGCCCAGCCATCTTCTTTCAGTGCGGGTTGAACGTCGTAATGGCCGTAGACAAGGATTGTTCGCTTGTTAGGATCATTACCGTAGCGAGCGATAACAACGGGAGGAAGATCAAGATGCTCCTTTCCTGGCTGTTTGCCGAGTGGACGTTGGTGGACTTCGGCTCCGAGGTTTTGCAATTCGGCAGCCAGAAATTGACCCATCTAGAGCCACATTAGTCAGGACTATGTTTGTGCACGCTGATTCTTTTCTTGAGCGTGTGTATACCTTAAAGACATCCGGACGGTGCTCATCAGCCGCCGAGATGGATGGGATCGCAACAGCCTTTCGGAGACCTATTCCGTTGATATTCAGTCAGATGGGACAACTTTAAGCATGCGTCTTGCATGGAGAAGAGTGTTACGAGCGTACGATCAATGAACGAATCCGACAGGTTATCGACCCTATACACAATGATTCAGCGATTGTCCCGTGTTCGAGAGAAGAAAAATCAAGTAATCCGTGACAGAGGGGACAGAGGGACAGACTGTTTGAAAAACGGCTCCAACTGAGGCGCCATCTTGGAGTCACTGATATGTCCGTAATAAAAACGACGGCCGATTCGTGGTTGCAGAGAAGAGATTCTTAGAGATTTCAAACAAGGACGGAATAAATTGCAGGAATTGAAAGTCGAGTAGCAGCTGGAAGAGATGAAAGGCGTCAAGCTTGAAGATGAAAGAAGAAGCTTGAGGGGCAGAGCGGGGGGCATTTCTGATCTTTTTAATGGAAGGAGCGGAGGGAGCCGTAGAAGGAAGGTCTCACTTGCTTTATCCTGGGAGAGCGCGGCCAGCGTCGGAGTTGGAATTGGCGAATCGCAGAGAGCCCTCGTGACCTTCTACTAGTATACCCAGCGCTTTTTATTATTATTTTATTATTATTATCATTGCTGTTATTCTGTTCTTCTCTATTTTATAAGTATGGAATAGTGATACATCAAGTACATATCTTGATTCTTCGACGGGTTGAATATGCTATATGTTCTCTTTACTGCGACGTACAGTCAGTGCGACTACTGCAATTGAGCTAGTCAGTGGGAAAATAACCTGGGAATTTATCAAGAATTTTAAATTGTGCCTTCCCCCAAGTAATATAGTTACATTCAGAAGATTTCAATGGTGATACATGATGCGATGCGATGATCGAAACGATAAACAAAACTTCTAGATGAGAAGAGTACAGACCGACGCTGCAGCTCCAATCAAATCGGCCGTATTCTGTGCTACACAGCCGAGAGAACAATGTAGATCTCGACTTTTTTATTCATCCTTACCCCAGGCCTCCTTTCTGAGCTCCCGGTCTTCACGAGCCATGCGCCGCTGAGCACCCCATCTCGACTTGACGGCCTCCAAGACCTTCTTATGAATTTCTTGCTTCTGCTCTTGCGGAATGGGTTCGCAGACCATATTGATAAAGCGAGCTGAGCAGTCGAACTTTCTCGCGAGTTTCCATCGACTCCAAGCCACGGGATCTAGCACACGCAGTCTGCGGATCTCATGAACATCATCCACAGTCAAGTGATATTTCTGTCTCTTGGGCGCCTTGGTCGCCCAGGGAAGTTCTTCGGTAGGGATACTCGGAGTCGATTCACCAGGCTGAACCAGATTCCTTCGAATATCGGATTTGGGGAGGAAAATATTCGGTGTGTGAGTTGCGTCGGGGGCGCTTGAGGGAGGGTTGAAAATGATACTGTCGAATTTGTCTTCGGTTGGAGCAAACGAAGCGTCTGGCTTGAGTCGCAAGCGTTGTTTAGTGCGTCGATACGTTGATTGATATCGTCTGCCTGCAATCGTCGACAATTCGCACCACGAAGGAAGCAGAAAAGAGAGAGTGACCAGCGATTGCCGGGTGGCACTGAGTGAAGATTGCATATTTATGTTTTCAATATTTTCAATTCTTTTGATTGTAAAGATTGGCGGAATTGTTCGTCGAGTTAAGAAGCGAAAGCTAGACTTCAGCCACGAATTGAGAGGTTGTGAGCGGTGATGAAAAGACTCGAGGAGGTGGATGAAAAGGAACCTCCGAGATCGAGACACACGGCAGCGAAACCTATGCCATTCCTCGCACTTCACCGAATGATACCAGATACTGGAAATTATCGAGAAAAGAAAAAAATCGGACGGGAGTTACAGGGCACCGGCAAACCCCTTGAGAGGTTGAAGTGGTTGTTATCGCTGGAATTGAAGATGCCAACCGTCGGAGCTGCTGGACTCAAAAAAACCCAGCAAAGAGAAAGCGCGTTGTCGCTAGCACATCACGTGATGTCTCCTGGTTCTGCGTTTCATGATTGGGCCAAGATGCTCCACCAGCGGGAAGCAACCAAATTAACTAACTTAACAGTCGCGTGGGATTAACTACAGGAAATTATTCTGAAAATGTCTTGTTTTTACTACCATCAGGTTCATTGCTATCTTCAACAGAACAATAGATGTACGGAATCAAACATCTACCTGTTCGATAACAAAAACCTTTATCAAACAAACTACGCCGAGTTTTGCTTGACCGCATCCAACGCACGTATAAAGCGGCCGCCAAGGTCTTCCGGGTCTTCCAGTCCAACACTCACCCGAACCAGATCGAATGGGACGTCGAAAGATGAAGCCTAAACAGAGTCAGAATACAGCTCTTCAGCGCCGATGAGACCATTCCATGACTTACCCAGTCTGCTTCACCATAATGAGCCAACAAGGTGTACGGACAACTGCGATGATTCGGTCAGCATGGCTGTTGTTCCTCTCAATTTGTCTTAGCCTACCTCAATGTGAAATTGGTTCCGAGACTGGGGCCCTTCATAACCTCGAGGGCGTCAAAAAAGGCGATAGCATCTTTAGTTGTATGAAATATGACAGAAAAGAGTCCCCCGTATCCCCCAGTCGGATGGCGCAAGGCGTCGTAAAATGGCCGTGTCGAGCTATATTTAGGGTATTTCACTTCTTTCACTGCGAGTTGGATACATCAGCATGGTACTTCGGACCACCTATCGTTTTTTAAATGTCACTTACCAAGAGGCGACGCTTGAAGAATTTCTGTCACGTGCTCTGTAGTCTTGTTGATTTTCTCGATCCGAGAAATAAAATCACGGCTGTTTCGCTCAAGAAAGACGGCATCTTCCGCCCAAACATTATCCTCATAATCTCGGTTATAAGCTGCCTTCAATTGTTGATAATGCGGCGCTTGCGGATTGAGCACAGCACTACCTCCCATAACGTTGCTGTCTCCGCTAAAAATCTTAGATAGACTGCTCACTACCACGTCCGCATGTTGCAAGACATTCACATTGATAAAGCTGCCAATCGTCTCATCGACCACCACACAGAAGTCGTATTTCCTTGCCAAATAATTTATTCGCACGATATCGGGGGACCGCAAGAGTGGATTTCCAGGAAACTCCGTAAATAATGCCAGAAATCGCTCGCCCTTTTCGAGGCGATTTTCTAGATCTTGGAGATCTTCTGCTGATCCATGGCCGTAAAATAAGCATCCTGGACCCCATTTCTCGAGGATTTTCAAAGTATCCGTGTAGGGAAATCCAAAACAAATACTTTTCAGGGATCCTCTAGTATTCAGTAGCGTCCGGTGAGTGTTGAAAATAGAGCTCATGCCAGTCGGGTATATAAATACATCATCTTCGGTCAATCCTTTCATGCGCCCGCTAGACGTTGCACTTTCTAAAGCTTCTGGAAGCTCCACGTTGGCAGTCAGACAGCCGGCAATTCTTTTTCGCATCGCTCGCTTCGCGTTTTGTGCCAAGGTCGGACTTAAATTTCGGCCAAAGCGTTCTTCAACGAACGAGGAAAATTCCTGCCCGTCCGACACGTCTGTGGTTTGTGGACTGTGTTCGTTTTCTTTCGAGGTCGCCGTTCGCTGCTGATATCGTCTCGGCCCTTTACAAAACACCGATGATTTCCCGTCGGATTCAGCTGCTGGCTCCTCAACCAGATACCCGTCACGCAGGGCGCTGGCGCAAAATTCACTGCGTCGACTTTGCACGCCATCTCCTGTGTGTTGCCAAACTTGTTTGGCAAGTGGTGCGTGTTCTTTTGGATAAATCACAGCGAATAGCTTTGAATTGACGTGGGATCGTATATCCGAGTCGGCTTTCGGCGAAGGCACAAAACCAACAATGCGGACTTTGGACGACTCGCTCGCGGGTATTCGCGCAATGATGAAGGCGCGGCATGTCTCCGCTGTACGCAGGGAAGGGAACAGGGTAGCGGCTTCAGTATCGGTATTTCCACAGCGGCGTACGACTTCCTCGGCGAGCGACTGGATCACAGGATGTACAAAAAATCGAGGATAACCGCATTTCATGCGGGTTAACACCCAATCCTGCCCCTCCTCGTAACCGACGTTACTCTTCCATGTTGGTAGAGAGACGCTGATAGCCTGCCAGTGATCGATCAGCAAGGAAACATCAGATGGAATGATAAAAGAACGCACGCGAATGCGACAGAATACGTACATGATCAGTGTTGGGCGGAACAGTGCCGCCAATAGCCTGAAGCATCACGTTGAACTTATTGTATGATCCCAGGCGGGAATGATGAGAAAAGAGAATGTCAGATGGAGAGTAGGATAAATTGTCCCATATAATCAATGAATCAGGATTCAATTTGTTTTTCTTGATGTTCTTGTTGGTGCTGTCGTTGTTGTTGTTTCGGGGTTGAAATAAATCTCGGCCATAACAATAAAATATTATCTTTCATGGCAGGAGGGGCTGCCGGCCGCCGAAATCGGCAATTATGAAAATGAGTCAGTCAAAGAGCAGGCAGGAACGACCGCGACCGAATGACATGATCGAATCACATGATTTGCGAGTCTTGCAACAACGACGAAGCAGAAAGATACTTCAATTCTTTATATTCAAAGTGCTCCGGCTTGGATTTGGATCATCATCTCGAAAAAGTTCGCTGATTCAAAGATCCTCCTTGATCATGTAGTCAAACCACTGCCGCAAGGCCCACATCGTATGCGGTACAACTGTGGGCGGTGAGCAGTATATTTTTTTCTGCCTCTAAAAAAAATATTCGCGACATTAGCCTGCTCGTCTTGTTCAACATATAGGGACTGCAAAAAGACAGCCCTCGAAACGCCGATAAATACCAGTCCTTTTTCCTGGTGTTGATTGCAATGTCGGATCCTTCTACAAAAAGACGGAGGCTCAATGGCCCTAGCGAACACGATGAGTCTAGTTCTGACAGCTCAAGCGCGGAGAACGAGCTCAGTGAAAAATCTCCGAATTCGTCGAGATTACCCAAACAATCGAGACCGCAGAACGGAACAAATTCTAAAAATCGTTTCTCTGAAGTTGGCAGCATAAATGGCCTGTCCAAATCCAGTCTTTTTAAACTCCAAACTGATGAGCTTCTAGCTGGGTTGAGGCCCGACTACGACAAATTGGCCTTGTCCGTCCAGGGTCATTTGCGCCAGATCCGAGATATTCTGCAGCAGATTCCCGAACGAACGTCGAAGAGAGCTGATGTTGCTGCCAAAGAATTGAAAGATCAATATCGCGTTTCCGTGCCTTACCCGTGCCACTTGTCGGAAAAAGAACTTGCAAAGTACCATGTGTCGTTCCAGCCGCCTGCCAGCATAGACTTAGTCGGGAGTCTATGTCTTAGAGCGGGCTCACAGGCCATCGAAATCTCTAATATAGATATAGCCGTGACTATTCCAGCCACTCTATTTCATCCAAAGGATTATCGGAACTACAAATATTTTCAGAAAAGGGCTTTTTATATCGCATGCATCGCCGCAAACTTACGCAAAGCTAAACTTCCATTCTCAATGCAATATGATTATCAGGATGGAGATGTTTTGCGGCCTATCATTGTGTTAACACCGTCAGATACCAGCCCGGAAAAGTCTGTACAAGAGGTGTGCATCCGCATATTCACAGCCGTCGAAGATGACTTATTTCCAGTCGCACGAACTCTTCCATCGAAAAACAACATACGAGTTTCTGACGCAGAGGACGAGCCTCAGAATCGGGAAGACAAGAGTTCAAGTCCATACTACAATGCTGTTCTACGTCATGAGTCAACAATCATCACGTATCACAAATGGTTGCAGAACGCTCTGAAGAAATACACTACCATGAGAGATGCCAGTCTTTTGGGCCAAACGTGGCTCCGGCAACGTGGCTTTGAGTCTTCCATCGAGAAAGGCGGTTTTGGCGGCTTTGAATGGATGATGCTTCTGGCTCTTCTGTTTGAAGGCGGCGGAGCAAATGGGAAACCTGTTCTCCTGCCATCATACAGCAGCTACCAGATTTTCAAAGCCACCTTACAATTCTTGGTCGCCCGGGACTTGATGAAGCCTTTCGCTCTTTTTGCCGACAATGTTGAATTTCCTCCCGGAGGGCCGACTCTTTTCGACGGCAAAAGGGGTTTGAACATCATGTACAAAATGACTACGGGGTCATACAAGCTCCTTCGTTACGAATCCACCCTGACTCTTTCGCTTCTGAACGAAACCCGTTTCGATAACTTCGAGAAGATCTTCGTCTATCGAAGCGCTGATCCGATGCTTAAATTCGACCGCCTTGTATCTATTGTTCTACAGGAAGACGGCGTCGATCCTGTGAACTCGGTCCGCTATGAAAATCATGTCTATGACATCTTGGAGAGATCACTCGGTGACCGAGCAAAGGTTATTTGTCTTTGGGCTGAACCTCGGTCGCCACAGCCGCTGAAGCCCAAGTCTTTGCACGAAGTCACTCCGCAGAAGATGACTATAGGCCTCATACTGAATGCGGATAACGCCAATCGTCTGGTTGACCATGGACCAGCAGCAGAAATGCAAGAGGAAGCTTCTGCTTTCAGGGCATTCTGGGGCGAAAAGGCAGAACTGCGAAGGTTCCGCGATGGAAGCATTCTTGAAAGTGTCGTCTGGTCCGATGAAGGGTCCGTGGTCGATCAAATATTGGTTTATAGTCTCAGCCGACATCTGAAAATTCCTCAAACCTCAATCAAATGTGTGGGAGATGTTTTCGATGAGACCCTACAACATCTGGCCGGCCCAGAAAAAAAATGCGCTGCAGTGTTTCAGGACATTCGCAATGCCTTTCAATCTTTGCAGTCGTCATTTCAGAACATCGATGACATTCCGTTACAAATCAGGCAGATCCAGCCTGCAAGTCCTTTTCTCAGAAACACAGCTGGAATACACGATCCTAAGGATGCTGGAGTTGCCTCTATAGATATCAACCTGCAACTTGAAAGTTCGACCAAATGGCCTGACTATTTAGATGCCATTCAAGTCACCAAAACTGCATTCCTTTTGAAAATTGGTGAAGCTTTAAAAGAAAATGGAAATATCACCTCTTACAGAGTTGGACTGGAGAATGAGAACAAAGTGTTTCGGAATCGAGCTTTTCTGGACATGGCTCACACAACAGGCATTCGATTCCGATTACGCATTCATCATGAACGAGAACAGACGTTACTTGAAAGGAAGTTGAAGGAAAGTGGTCTCAGCCCTCATTTCAAGGAAGATGTTGGTCGTGCTCTCTTTGAGTATAAAAAGAGCTTCATCCATAACCCCCGCATCACGCAGGCGATACAAACACTTTCCAGCAAGCTTCCCCTTCTGTCACCTACAATCCGCCTGATCAAACGATGGTTTAGCTCTCAGCTATTACTATCACACGTTACCGAGGAATTCGTGGAGCTTCTCGTCATCCATACCTTTATTTCGACTAACCTCTGGGCCTCGCCATCCAGCTTATTGAGTGGTTTCTATCGGACTCTGACCGTCCTTTCCAAATGGGACTGGCAACGAGAACCTCTTATCGTCGACCTGGGCTCCCTTACAGCCGACGACGTCAAAGACATTGACACTCGTTTTCAGGCCTGGCGCAGGATCGATCCTGCAATGAAGAAAGTAGCCATGATCATAGCTTCTGATATCGATCACGACGGCGTTACGTGGACTTTGAATGAGAAACCTCCCAAAGTAGTAGCAGGACACATGACTCGATTGGCGAAAGCAGCGGTTGAAGCGCTCAAGAACCAAAGTGAATCGAAAGACGAGCAGACAACCCTCGAAGCACTACTATTCAGGCCTTCACTATCTCCGTACGATTTCGTCATCTATCTCAAAGATCTAACCGCAAAGAACAAAAAACACAACGTGCAACAATTTGCGAATCTGAAGAGTCTAGCTAATTTATCAACGATTGCTGAAGCCTCGTCAAGCCGCGACATTGTGTTGTCGTATTTGGAAGAACTTCAGACTATCTTTGGGCACTGCGTTTTGTTTTTTCATACTGAAAGCGAGAACGTCATTGCGGGGTTATGGAAGCCAGCATCAACTTCTGCGAAACCGCTGAATCTCAAGATCGCTTATTCAACTAGGCCAGTGATTAGTGATGATGACTCAACGTCAGTCAATGTCGTGTTAAACAAGGAGTCTGTTGTGAATGAAATAGTCCGGTTGGGAGGGGATCTTGTTCGGAGTGTTGAGCTCAAAAATGTATAGATAGAAAACCGATCATGACAATTGCATTATATTTACATCTACCCAAGGCATATCACTTGCTTGTTCAAGAGAGGAGGAGAGACAGAGAGAGAGAGAGAAAAAAAGAATTAAAAGTATCCTAGGTATCAATTTAAGAAAAACAGCAGTCGACCACAAACACCCACAGATCGTTAGCCCAAGATACATGCAAATGATTCGTTGCTGCCCAAACTAATTTGTTATCAACTTCTTCGGTTGTTTAGCAATCTTTGCAGATGCTTTTTGCGTCGAGAACGAGCAGTATTTATCCTTGATTGCCGCCACTTCGTAGGTGCCTTCGTCGGATGTTTTGATTGTCTTTTTGTATTCGTAAGAGATATCGTGTTTGATATCGAGGACCTCCGCTGGTTTGCCTTTCCTGGCATTCGAACTCCGGGTGTATCTAGAAACAAGTCAGCGAAATCATGTCCATACTTTGAAGAGAATTTGGTCAAATGATAGACCTACGTAAATTCAAAAGGAGGAGTTCCTCCAAATTCAAAATTGATCTCTGCTTCACCACCTTCGTGAATATCGACGATACTCTCTCGCCCTCTACTAATCCGCACACTAGGCATTTCGTGGATAACCTTGGTAATATTCTTATGAGCTTGGCAACGACCACTGGCACCGTCGCTAACGGCTGTAATTGTGAACACGCCCGGCTTTTCGGCGATGCGGCGGAAAGTAGTGGTTTGGGATGTGGCCTTTCTTTTGACCCCCTCAAAAGTATAGAAGACTTCAAAGGGTGCATGCCCTGAGAGTGAGAACGACAGGCGTTCTCCAACACAGTAATCCGTCTGTGATTCGAGGGGAATGATCGTCGGAACGTCAGATACTGCAACACGCACCGACGACAGCTCCTTCTCAAACGTTCGCTGGCATCCGAGCGAGTCACCAACGCGGTGGATGCTGATAACGTGCTGACCGAGCTCTAAAAGGCGACGAGGTATAGGGAGCTTGTGATTGCGGCTGTGAATAGGCCCAACAGGTACCACCTCCGGTTTTGCACTTGAATGATGCTTTATTGATATATCCAGGTAGAAAGGCGGCTGGCCTTCCAGGACAATCGGAATCAACTCATCACCCTCACTCTCCTCCTTGCAGAATGCATAAATATGTCCTGGAGACTCGAATCGAGCTGAAGGCAAGGCGTGAACCGTTTGAGATACGCTTACCACGCTTCCTGATTTCGGGTCAGCATCGTAGAGTGCATCTGATATGCCGGTAAATTTATAGGCTTGATGGCCCGGCTTCGACGTGTCGAGTTCCAATGATGTCACGTCAGAAGTACTCTTTAGACTGCGGGCTTTGGTGCTACCGTGCTCCTGTTGAACTTCGTATTTGACGCCGAATGGGGCCTTGCCTTCGAGCTTCAATTCCAAGACATCGTCTTCGCCCTGGCAAACACTTCGCTTCGACACGTTCGCTCCAACACCTGTGCGCCCTGATACAGATAATGTAGGGCGAGGAAGCCAGTTGATGTCGAATGTGCTTGCAGACTGCTCAATGCTTCCAGGACAAGTCGCGTCAAAGACTTCAACAAGCTCATAGAGCCCTTGCTCCGAAACTGATATGGCCCCGTTCTCATCCCAAATTTTCTTTTCGAAGAGATGAGCAGGATTAGCATTTACATTCCGATATTTGACGACCCAAGGCGACTGTCCACTGAGTCTCAATGGCAACGAAACCGAACGTCCCTCTAATGCCTGTGTAGACCTCTTCTCTTCGATGACGCCGAACGCGGCTTGGGGTTTCCTTGGGCGAACTTGAACAACTCTGCTATCCTTCAACGCACGTTTGCAGTTCAAACGATCGGTGACGCTCGTCAGTGAAATGACATGCTCTCCACCACTGTGCAGAGGCTCCGTGATTATGGAAGTCACATATTCATGGCTTTCAATCTCATGCTTTGTTTTCTTTCCATTGTACACAACTTCGTACTGAAGAGTCCACGGCGCTTCGCCTATAAACGAGACACCAACAGAGGCTGAATCTCCAAAACAGGTCTTTTGAGGCTTGTTGGGTCCTAGTAAGTACGCGGATGCTTGCGGTTTAACGTCTTGTTCTAGTGGTTGTACCTTATCCTTTACAGAACGTGGACCATATATGCTATCAGCGATGTCCAAGAACCGATATCGGTAACGGCCGGCTTCGGTGGGCGTAAAATCCAGCTGACCCCGGAGACCGTTTATGACCTCGGCGAAGGTCTCTGAGCCCTTGTCACTTTCAACGACGTATCGTAACCGAAATGGAGGCGAACCAATCAAGTCTAGGTATACAAGAAGACCAACGGAATTGTTCGCGCACTTATCAAAGACCTTTTCATGTCGCAGGGAAAGCTCCGGTTCTGGAGGATTGTGTAAAAGACAAGATGACGGTTCTAGAATCTCACCGCGACAGTAACGGCTCGATGCAGATTCCAAGGAATACCAGCCGGGCTCTTTTACTCTGGGGCGACTTTCGGCTGTTTTCAGTGACGTCTGTCGTACTTTAGACACCTCGTTTTGACCGTTTGAATCTTCGGGATGGGAATAGGTGTAGACCACATGGAAAGGCGCATCGTCGCTGTAGTCCCTGCCAGTTGAGTGGAAGTGCAATGGAAGCTCGGTCGTCTCGCCTTTCGCAATCTGCAGAAATTTTTGAGCATTGCAGCCCACCATCGATAACTTTGGTCTTTCGTGAACGGAGAATTGATGCCATTGCAAGATATTCTTTAATGAAGCACGATCCGTATCGTCCAGATACGATGTGTAGTTCGCTACGTTCCCCTGCGCGTCGTGAACTTCTTCAATGGTATAGACCCAGTCACCTCCAGCATCGAGGGACTCATTGAGTGCTATACGTAGAGTCGCAGGCTGTGTCCACAACGGCGGGCCGGGTCTTTCGGGGTCGATGAGGATTCCAGACGGTTTCCTAATGACAAGAGGCATTGGGGATCCTTCAGCATGTACATTTTGAAATGAGAATCCTCCATCAAACCCATTGATCTTGCGACTGTATTTCACTTTTAGAGGCGGTACTCCTTCAACTTCGAGAGTGACGTCAGATAAATCCCCTTTACATTTGTCCGTGAAAGTGTTTTTGGGGACTGCTCTCGGACAGATCGGAATCAAAGTATCCGAAGCTTTGGTTTGTACTTCCAGGTTCGATTCATCCAAGACTCGTGCCAAACGATAGATGCCTGTCTTCTTGATGGGGAAGTAGAGGTCCAGGTGCCCATCCTCTGCCGTTTCGCGTGCTTGTTTTCTCATTGCCTTGATTTGTTTGTGGGATACGCTAAAAGTTTCGTTGGAGCCAGTTGAGATATCGTAGCGTAATATTTCAAGAAGTATTGGTGAAGATTGATTGATGCGTATGGGTAGACCGACAGATGTATGCTGTGAGTCGAGACACATCGATTTGCCATCGGGGTTCAGTGAAGCCGATCTATGCAGAGTTAGCTTAACAAGTATCAAATATACCATTTCAGATGTCTACCTACCCTTCTGGAAGTATATGAATGATTTGCTTGCCGAGAATCAAAGACGCGTTATGAATGATATCTCCAGGTTTGACACTCCGTTCCGAAATGGACAATTCTCGGTCGTAGAACATCTTCCATAAGATCCCTCCCCACGCGGCAAATGGTAGCTATAAAATGAACATCAGTATGGAAAGAGATACACAATCTTTGTTTTCAAAGATGACGAGTGCTTACTGGAATGCGAAACATCAAAAACACATTTGTCGCCGCGTGAAGGAGGAATATAGCGAGGAAAGTCGGAAACGTCCATTCTAACCACGGCACTCTCAGGGCCTGTATTCCAAACAAGAAAACGCCATCGATGAAGTTCCATTTGAGGAAGAGCCACGTTGAGTCTACTTCATTTGCAGCTCCCATGGAGTCGTATATCCGCCAAGCTCCCAGAGCCATGTAAATTGCCGCGACATAAAACCGTTGCGAGGGTGCGTCAACGACATTTGTTGGGATCAACGGACCCTGCACACCTGACTGATCAGGGTGCGCCGTATTGATGGAGCTCACATTTTGAGGTCTTGCGATTGCTGGAGAATCAGTTTGCCGTCGCCTTTCGCGGCCGATGGTTTGCGGAGTTGAGGGAAAGGCGGATCGAAGTCGGGGAGTGCCGTTCATCGCATCTCGAGACCTGGCAGTCTGGCGACTCTCCAGTATGCTGTACTGTACAATATTGACCAGACGAGAGAGAGACAGAACCCCGCTCCTCTGGGAAGAGAACGCTTGTGTGGAATCCTCGTCAAACTCAAAAGGATGAGGATTGAATCAAACCAAAAAGAATCGAAATCGGTGGTCGTTTGTACAAGAGGATAAATGTGAAGGGAAAGTGACGAGAATATGTAGTTTGAGGAGTTGTTGGGGAAAGGATGGAAGAAAACAAAAAAATGTGAGGTTTTTGTCTTTGGATCTTTCTTTGCGCGTAAAATTGGCCGTTTTTGCTCCGTTTGGAAGGCGCGTCACGATAGGAAAGCTTCGTCCAATCAGAGAGCTCCGTTCTCCGCAACGTCTGCTCTTGCTTGTGAACAGCCTGAAAAAGCAATTATTTCTCTTCTCTTCTTCTCTTTTCATCTTTTTTTCTTCTCATCATTTCTCTGTCCGCTCCCAACTATTATCTTCCTTCTCATCATTCTCCCACACTATCACAATGGCAAGTCGCTCCAAAAGAAGGCGTCTGAACAACGACAACAGACCTCCTCCAGACACTGCAGAAGTCTTAATAGACAAGAAGTCCTGGAATGGCTTCTGTGAGATTGAGTCGGAACCAGTAAGTCGAGTTTGAAGCCATTAGATATGCTAGACTAAAGGTTTCAGGCCTATTTCAACGTCATGTTACGAGAATTCGGTGTCGAAGGCGTAAAGGTTCAGGAGGTAGTCTCGCTGGATAAGGAGATGATTGATTCATTACCGCATGTCTCTTGAGCCCGGTTTTGGGGGTATCATCTGTCTAATGAGACGAGACTTTTGTAGGAAGCCAGTCTATGGTTTGATCTTCCTGTTTCGCTGGCATGAAGACAGTGCCGAGAAGCAGGAGCCAAGCTGTCCTGAGGGCCTTTGGTTTGCAAATCAGGTATATAAAAGATGCTTCTCGGTGTCAGGCACGATATTGAACTAACACTATATAGACTACAGATAATGCCTGTGCCAGCGTGGCTCTCTTGAATATCGTAAACAATATCGAAGACGTGAAGTTGGGTGATACCCTAGCCAGTTTCAAGGAATTCACCATGTCATTTACGCCTGCGTTGCGGGGCGACGCAATCGTCAATTTCGAATTTATCAAGAGCATCCACAATTCATTTGCACGGTAATACACCCCATCGTTTGGTCCAATCTAGCAGATAGCTGACGTTACATACAGGTCTATGGACATTCTCAATTCTGACTTTGCGCTGAAGATCGAGGCTACGGCAAGCAAGACGAAGCGACAAACTGAGAGCGATCCTCCTGATGAGGCTGCTTTTCATTTTGTCGCGTTCGTTCCAGCGCTAGGTCGAGTGTGGAAATTTGATGGCCTAGAGCGTCAACCTCATGATCTCGGTAGGTCAAAACAGGGCATTCGTATCTTCGCTAGGATTCGCCTGCGGGAACTGACATTCGATTGTGGATCAGGTCCTTGCACTGACAGCGAATGGCTTGAACAAGTACGATCCAATCTCATTGATAGGATGACGGGGTATGCAGAGGATCAAATAGAGTTCTCAGTCTTGAGTCTGGTGCGAGATCCAATACTGGATCACATCGAACAGCTTGCGCGCAGCGTGAGGGAGTTGCAAAGCTTACGCAACCAGCTTAGCGAGTCACAGGTGGAGTACGTTAAAGGGACTCTCAGCCCAGGTGCTTTCGATGGTGTCCTGTTAAATGCGTGTCCGGGGCTGGGCCTTACGGAGCAGTATCTCGAAAACGTTCGCCTTGAACCGGAGTCTACGGACAGTGGTGGTGAGGTCAATGACCTGGCTGAGAAATTTGCACATCTAGTCCGTAGGCAGCAAGATATTAGAAGGTGCATTTTGGAAGAGACGCAATACCGCGAGGATGAATATGGGTTTGCCGAGGGGAAGAGACATGATTATTCGGATGCGATAGAGCGATGGGCTCGAGCGCTGGCTCGCAAGGCTCGCGTCAGGGATTTACTTGGGACGTAGTACTTAATACAATCTTGAATTTCAATCTAATCGTTTCTGGTTTATCTGGTACCACTAGTATGCACCGTGATATTTTACTTGGAATCTGAGTAGAGAGGTATCTCGTATGTTTTTGTATATGCAGTAGTCCTTCCCGTGACCCGTACAGATATATATATATTTCAAGAGCAACCCAGATACACCATCACACCACAACCTTGGAACCCAACCATCTAAATATACCCAAAGACGCGCTCAAAAAATCGAGAATAAATCCGCGACACAGCTCAACCGCAATGGACCCAGAAACAGAACTCGACACCGACATTATGGTCCTCGATTACCTGTGTTGCAAGGCAACCCACGCGCTACTCCAAGTGCGCATCGCAGAACTCCAAGACAAGCCTGCGCACGCAGATATCGACCTCGTGAATATATTCGACAGTATGTATTTCCAACTCTATTGTATTTTACAATGTACAATCCTCTATGTTATTTTTCTTTTCTTTTCTTTTTTTTTGGCTGACCATCGTCCCGGCGCAAAGCATGGAATCTACTCATATCCCACAAACACGGAACCACGCGTCGTCACTTCTCAGCAGACCTCAGCTTAAAATTGGATTTATATGCATTTACCACGCGTTTTTGTACTAGATTACGACACTGGAAATGGCAGGATGTCAATCCTCGACTTCTCGACCATAATAAAAGTGGTGATAGAGTCGTTGACGCGCCGTCTGATATGGCGTATGCGGCTATGCTGGATACGGTACGGATACCGCGCGAGGATGGATTGGAGGATACAGCCTCCGTGGTGTCGTTGATGGAGATGTTTCGTCAATTTATTGTTCTGTGTGATGGGATCGCAAAGGAAGGTATCAGCGACGAAGAGAGTGTTACTGAATTATTGGGCAGATTCATTGTTCAGGCAGGTATTGAGCAGTATATTCTTTTCGAAAGGGCTGCTTCGGATGTGATTAGCGATATGAGCGAATTATATTTTCCAGGGGAAGCAGAAGCCGAGGAAATAATATGGCCTCAGGTTCTGGAAAGGTCGGGATATCTCGATTTATTCCAACCACCACCACCGCAAACACAAGGGTCGCGACCGCTAGACCCGAAAGAAGAGAAAGCAGCCCAGGAAATCCATCTCAATAGTCTTGCGCGCCAATTCCCTTTTTTCAAATTCGAGTCTATGATGGTGATGAAATTGCAAGAATTTTTATACGCACTCGAGACGCCTACGTTGGTGAAGCTCGAGACTGGCGAGTTGAAACTAGACGAGAATCCAGAATGAATGGGCTCGCGACCGCGCAGAATGTCTACTGTACGACTATACAGGTTATGAAGGTACAACGTGCCCGCATCAATGCGAGAGATTGGCTCGACTGGCCTGGTGTTACAAACAAAAGATGTCTGTATACGCAAATAACGACGACTATTCTACAAAATCACATCGTGGACAACCAAACGGCTAGACGGCTACATGACGAAAAATCCTCTGTCAAATCGGTTCGGGATTTCGGTTGTTCAACGAGGAGTCTCCCATACACCCAACGAGCCAAGCGCGAATGAAACGCGGTTCTTAACCGAGAAGCATCCGGCGGGGATCTTCGATATACTCCTTGACCTACAGACAGTCAATATCGCTGTGTTGAGTTAATGGAGCAGATGGGAAGAGGAATAATTACCTTGACGAGGAATGTGACGGCTTCTCGGCCGTCGAGAAGGCGGTGGTCGTAGGTGAGAGCAAGGTACATCATCTGAAATCATGTTAGAACGGGATGATAGACGGGATGATAGACGGGACACCGAGAGAACATACCGGGCGAATCTCGACCTTGCCGTTGATAACAACGGCGCGATCCTTAATGGCGTGCAAGCCAAGAACGGCTGGGACGCGTCAGTCAATGCTTGTTTCAAGAGAGGAAACAATGTGTCAAACCTGTTTGGGGCAAGTTGATGATAGGAGTGCCCATCATTGATCCGAAAACACCACCCTGTATATAAATATTAGCCTTGACTGATGCAACGAGGGTTGTTGGTTACTTACGTTGCTAATTGTAAAAGTACCACCGGCCATATCCTCAATGGTCAATTTGTTGTCGCGCGCCTGCTGAATGTTAGATCGTGAATAGAGTGACAAAATGGGAGAACTCGCCTTCTTTCCGAGATCTGCAATAGCTTTTTCAATTCCAACTAGATCCATACCCTCTGCGTTGCGCACCACAGGTGTAACGAGACCCTTCTCGGTAGCGACGGCGACGCTGATATCGACGTAGTCGCGGTAGACAATCGTGTCTCCACCGTTGGGACCTTCAATGGAGGCATTGACGGCGGGGAGATCCTTCATAGCAAGAACGCAAGCGCGGGAAAACGCAGACATGAAACCAAGCTTGACGCCAGTCTTCTTCAACACATCATCCTTGTACAGCTTGCGGAGCTCCATGAGCGACGACATGTCGACTTCGTTGAAAGTGGTAAGAGACGCGGCAGTGTTCTGAGATTGTTTCAGACGTTCTGCAATTCGTAGACGCATACGGTTCATTTTGACCTGCTGGAAGTCAGTTTTGCTGGGCCAATATCAGGGTCTATTTTCTACGTACTCGTCGCTCTTCACGACTGCCTGCCTGTGCGGGCTTGCTCGATTCAGACTCTGATTTTTTCGACTCGGCAGGCTTGGGCTTGGGTTTCTCGGGTTGCTGTTGTTGCTTGGAAGGCTCTGGTTTTGAGGGAGCTTCTGGTTCCTTGGTCTCTGGCTTAGAGGGGGCAGGTTCACTCTTTGATTCGGTCTTTTCGGAGGCAGGCTCATCCTTGGGCTTCTCGGATTTTCCAGACGAGTCACCACCTGAGCCGGGCTCGAGTTTCACAATTGGTTGGCCAACAGTCACGGTGTCTTCTTCGTTGACGAGGATTTCCTTGATGGTTCCGGATTCGGGGGCGTTGACAGCAACATCGATCTGGTCACAGTTAGAAGGCGAATCAATCTAGATGCGGGCAAAAGAATTGCACCTTATCCGTTTCAATTGTTGCAATCTCCTCATCGCGTTCCACGAAATCGCCGACCTCTTTTAGATACGATCAGAACGAAATCCCCCTGTAACAAGTTTGATTCAAATGCTCACGTTTAGAAAACTGCTTTAGTGTGCCTTCTGTAATTGATTCGGCCATTTCTGGCACTTTGACGACTGTATCGGCTGTAATATGGTATATCAAAGGTCAGACAAGCTTCAACTAAGCCTTCAATAACCAATAACTCAGGGGAGTCGACGGACCATAACGACGAGTTTGTTGCAGAGACAAGATGAACTCGGGAGATTGAATTCTGCAGGAGCAAACCCTCATTAGCAAGGCCAATTGACAATAAGAAGAATTGAATTGGAGAATGGAAGGCTTACCGGGTGAGTTGCGAACGCTGGGGACGCAGAACAGCTCTCTGGGAGGTGAGACACAGAGCGGAATAGGCGCGAGATGACGATAGCAGAGGTCTTTGCGTATTGTGGAAAGATCTCAAGACATTCTGTCTCGCCAATCGCGAGAGATTCGTACGAGAAGCCATGTTGATATAGCTGTGAACTGGGGGGGGAAGCAAGCTCTGCAGATCGGTTAGAGAGTCACTTGGCCAAGTTTGATTCGGATGATGTCAAGATCGGAGAAATAACACTTTGAGCGCACCGGAAGAAGCAGGGAGTAGAAAGCAGTTGTGATTTCTGTATATACAGAGACTGCAATCTTGCCAAAGAGACTATACGCAAAGCACGCGCAGCAGGGAGGTTGGAAAGAGAATGAAGAGATTCAGAGAGAGAGAGAATAAATAAAAAGAAGAAAGAGAGGTCTTTTCCGCGCCGCCGGGATTTTCCTTGCGAGAGGAAGCTGCACGGTAATAGTACGGTATGACACGCAGCTTAGTGTGCTATTTCTGCCATGACACCTTGAGTAAAGTGTAAATTACCGTATCGTACGGAGTACTGTTGCCGGCTACCGCCTAACCCGGAAAAGCTCCCAGCCAAGCCGAACGAACTCTCTCTTTCTCGATTTGACACTGCGATAAGTTGTTAAGTCGCTCAACAGCACAGCTTCAACCTCGACTATTATCTGATTTTCTGTCACGATCACTGCGCTCAACAGGTATGTCTGATTAAATCCCTCTTGTCTATCGATGGAAGCTAATTAGAAGACTTGCAGCCGCGCACCCACGGCACAATGCCTCTCAAACCCGCAGCGTAAGAAGCCGTCCCATCACGGATCGCATTCTTGTCCAGCGCACTTCGAACTCATTCAGTCGGGTTGCTCACAACTAATTCGCGTGTACACAGATCTCTTTACCGTCGCTCCTTGAAATTAACCCTCGACTGGGCTGTACACAGACACATCTGGCGCGGCCAAGCCGTGTATATTCGATCGTTGTTCGACGCCAATAAGAACGTGCGAGATCCTCGCCAGCAACAGGCACGGCATTTCCTTCTCTCCTCGATTGATATTACAAACGCAAAATGCTAATGCAAGAGTGAAATCGCAGCTGTTACTCCGGGAAACAGAAAAACTGCTCGAGACATGGAAGCATCCCGATCCGTATAGAGCGCCGACAGCCCCAGGCGGTAAGAGCTATCTGGGTTTTGTTTCTAGAAGGAGGTTTACTGATGGTGGTTTAGGTTCCAAATACGAACGAAATCTGCCCCCTCGCGATCTGCCTTGTGAGTATTTTGGCTGATCTCGGTTTCCTTCCGTGTATGACTGACCAGTATAGATGCCGATGCACCTGGTGCCCATTAAGTAGTAAGATAGCTGTGACAATTGCATAAAGAATCATAAAGTTGCCCACTTGGCTTCCAAATGCTGTAAATTCGAGTCGATGCATATATTATCGATTGATGTCTATGTGCAACCCGCGTCACTGCGATCGGAACGTGGTCAGTTATTACATCTACTGCGTGGAAAAATAAGGTTGAAAGATTGAGACAGCAGATTCGTATTCTAAAAACTAATCTGGAGTCGAGTAAAAGATCGACTCAATGAATACCGGTCGAAAGCTGCCAATAAAACCATGTCCGTAGACATAATGTACAACCATGTTGAAAAAAACAAAGAGCCATGAATGTGCCCAGTCCATAACCCCATTACCTCGTGACTAAGGAAACCAAACCACGCCGAAACGTAAAGCAAAACGATATAAAGAGAAGAAACGAGAAAATCACTTAAAGCTCCTGGCTTTGACCCTTGCCGCTCTTGGGGGTCTTCTTGGGGAGCAAGTCTAATCATTGTTAGTCGATTTTCTTTTCTATAAAAAAGAAGGTTGAAGGACGTACTCTGGTGAATGTTGGGGAGGACACCACCTTGGGCAATGGTGACATGGCCCAGAAGCTTGTTCAGTTCCTCATCGTTACGGATGGCGAGCTGAAGATGACGGGGAATGATACGGGTCTTCTTGTTGTCACGAGCGGCGTTACCAGCCAACTCGAGGATTTCAGCAGCCAAGTATTCGAGCACAGCTGCGAGGTAGACGGGAGCACCTGAGATGGACATTAGTATGACGCGTTGACTTTCAAAAGGAAAATCCAAATAGATTCTAACATACCGGCACCAACACGCTGAGCGTAGTTGCCCTTGCGGAGAAGACGGTGAACACGACCGACGGGGAAAGCAAGACCCGCCTTGGAAGAACGGCTAGAAACAAGTCAGAATTGGACAACACTCCTCAAAGCAAAGAAGGCGTAACGCGAAGTGGCAGACATACGATTGCGAGTTCTTGGTGCCGCTGGCCTTGCCGCCGGATTTGCCTCCAGTCATTTTGAATGAGTTTGGTTTTTTGAAGAGATTAAAAACTTCGAAAGAATTTGACTGTTGTCGAAGATTGAAGTTGACGTGAGATAAAGCGTGGTGTTGAGAGATTGATGGATGGATTGATGGATATACGAGAAGAAAAAGAGAGAGAGAACAGGAAGACGCGAAGAAGAGTGACTGCGGGCGATGAGGGAGATTTATAAGGATGCGCTGCGGGTGACGCTCGCTGCGTCCAGATCAACCTTTCGCTTAGATAAGACGGCCAATCACGGGCGAGATCAACCGCGTCGAACGCGTGCATCACAACAGCCAGTCGTCCCGGAGCCAATCACCGCCCGCCGTCCCGCTCTCAAAACCGCATTACATACCGTTACCGAACCCTGTGCACGGTAGTCCCCGCAGTTTTGCGTACATGCCGGGTCTGATCATACAGATCATACAGCAGCGTTACCGTATCGAAATTCTGGCTGGGAAAGCCACCGCTGGATCACCTGTGGTTTTGGTGAGGCAGTATAAGAGGGCTGGTCTCCCCCCATTTCTCGCATCTCGACTCTCTCCTCTCTTTCTCTTTCTCTTCTCCATATTCCATCTACGCATCTTCTCTATTACTTGTCTTCAGACTCTCTCCCATCTCTCAACTTATAATCAACTCAGATTCCCAAATCTCCCAAACTCCATCAAAATGCCTCCCAAAGCTGCCGAGAAGAAGCCCAGCACCACTGGTGGCAAGGCCCCCGCTGGCAAGGCTCCCGCTGAGAAGAAGGAAGCCGGCAAGAAGACTGCCACCGCTGCCTCTGGTGATAAGAAGAAGCGTGGCAAGACCCGAAAGGAGACTTACTCTTCCTACATCTACAAGGGTGAGTGATTTGTCGCGTGAATTGACGCGTTTTTTCTTTTCCATCGCTTTTACTAACGCGTTTCTTTAGTCCTCAAGCAGGTCCACCCTGACACCGGTATCTCTACTCGTGCCATGTCCATCCTGAACTCGTTCGTCAATGGTATGTTATCTATTTTTCATGTCGATTTGACTGTTCATATTCAGTACTGACTCCAATTCAAGATATCTTCGAGCGCGTCGCCACTGAGGCCTCCAAGCTTGCTTCATACAACAAGAAATCCACCATCTCTTCCCGAGAGATCCAGACCTCAGTCCGCCTGATCCTCCCCGGTGAATTGGCCAAGCACGCCGTGTCCGAAGGAACCAAGGCTGTCACCAAGTACTCTTCCTCGGCCAAATAAGCGTGTCGCATTTCCGCGGTTGCGCTTTTTCTGGTGTCCTCTTTTCTACCTCCTTTTATGTCCATTACATTTGTCTTTTACTGCTTGAATTTTGCTGCTTCGCGCTCTCTGGCAAATTGGAGGCGGCGGGTTAACTGGGTGTTTGCGGGTTTTTTAATGTGTCATGGGACGGTCTGTTTTTTATTCCATTATTTTTTTTCCTCTTTTTTCTGTCACCCTCAAATACCTTCGGCCGATATGATTTTACGGTTTGTGATTCCAAGAGGTGAAGGTGTAACATAACGCTGGAATTCGGGGACTGTTTTTAGAACGATTCTCCACCTACTCAGACTAGATCTTGAAAATCAAGCTTTAGTTCCTTCAACTTCATTTCTTGTTATTTCTTGCTATTTCTTTGCTATCGTATGATCTAGACGTTTGGCTCTTCTGCTCGTCTTGTGACTAGGCCAGCTCACTCTCCGCATCGTCGTCGTCTAGGACTTCAACCTCGTCCAACGCCGCTTCTCGCTCCGCTGTAGAGTCGTTGTCGGTGTCGACGACGTGCACAATCGCTTTGGCGCGCTGGTCGGCTGTAGCGCTGGCGATAATCCGTTCTTTCCAATCTCGCCAGTCATCCTCGTCTCGAATCAGAAACCCGATCAACATGCTCGGGTCCATGTCGTCCACATGAATCCGTCGCAGTCGCCGGGTATGGCAGCTATCGATTTCTTCCTGCGTATAGTCGAGTCCGCCGTTTCTAAACGGGAGTGCAGGGCGCGTGTGGTGAGGATCAAGGTAGAAAAGGAACGAGTTCTGTACGCCGATGAAATAATGCGACGACGACGGTCGACCACTAGAAGTCAAGTCATGTCAGCCTTTTTTATTCACGGAGTATGCACGCTGAAGGGTCAGAACAAACCCTGCTATTCCAAGTGACTGCGGCAGTTTGAGAAGCTCTCCTAAGCTCAGTCGATATGCTGGTGCGATTCGGTCGATTCCCAGCCTGGTTCCCAACAGAATCAAAGTCGGATGCATGTGGCCTGATTCGTCGTATGCGATTGCTCTGAATTTGTCTTGCGAGACGTACGTGTTGTCGTGGCTCATATAGACTCTCATTCCTGTATCTTTGTATTCTTCCGATAAAGCTCTGTTTTTTTGTTCCGTCGACTTCATTAGTCTCGCTTCACACTGGTCTCTTAGGCTATATAGACGCACCGTATACATGTAGCCGTTGCGGAAGGGCCAAACCACTGTCCAGGCTGTTTCCCACATACCTGGGCGCCGTGTCTCACGAATCGATGTATTGAGAAAGGCGCAGCAGGGTCGTCTGCAAATAGCGAAAGCAGCTGATTCTCCTCCGCGGGTCGTTCTCCTCTCCGCCAGTCTGTTTTTGGTCAGTTTGTCTTTTTCGGGCGTGTGCATACGAGTAATAAGCTCTCCTACCTCGACCCAGTCTCGTGATAGCTAGTGCATTTGCCAAAAGACTCTGTCCAGAGCGTATCATGCATCCCCAGCCCGTATCAGACGTAAATCCTTGATCTGTCAACTGGCTTCGAAGCCGCATGGTGAACGACATGCCTTGGGCGGCATTTGCGTCTTCGGATTTCGCGATAGGAGGGAAATTCGATCGGTAGGTCATCCATATCTTAGACTCAAAGTCGTCGAGAAATGGTTTGGGCCAGCCAAGCGTTTTCGAGGATGTTGTTGTGGGTGCTGTCGTGGAGCCTACGACTGTAAATGATGATGACGAAGGTGACGGTGACGATGATCTTTCGGGCTGGACGACATCGCTGTCTTGTTCGGCAGTCTCTGCACTTGTATTATTATTGATGTGATTATGGGTGGCGATAGAAGCGGTAGTAGTAGTAATAGTAGTAGGCTCCTGGTTTGGACTTGCAACGTGTACGATGCTGCTGTCGTCGGCATTCGATGGGCTGTTGATGTTATTATCTGCGGGGAACTCGTCCTTGTCGGGCGTCACATATTCCTTTCCCAGGCACCATATTCGCGAACCAGCACCTTGATCGTTCTTGGGCTCGGCATCCCAGAGATACTGTATCATTCTCTTGTATCGACCTAGGTCGATGCTATCCATGGTGAAGCAGTGGTGCTTGGAGTCATGGGGATGGAGGAAGTTGGAGGTGGGGAACAATGCGGAGGTGTAGATAAAATATATATATCTCCATTCATGGATGTATATCTTTATAGTTACCGCGAGTACATACCTACTGCACATCACTTGACAGGCACAACACACAGATGACCACGAAAATAATTTCTCGGTCAGAGCAACTACATTTGAAAGTCTACAGGAACATCCAACACACAACTTGTGTCCGTACTCCAAAACAGCCTGGAGTCGAAATAATAAGTCGCGTCAATCGGAGCCCGCACCCGACTCGATAATCAGCGACGTATAAACATGGTAACGCATACTGATATTACGACTGAAAAGTCACTATTTTGTAAACCATAATTAATTCTAAAGAGGAAGATGTACTGGCAGGCGAAATGCTTTCGTGATGATTCATCCATATATGTATCGAAGAGAGAGAGATCCGAGGCTCTTGAGCAATGAACGGAGTCAAAGGAGCGCGCCAACCTCGAGTTCGATGCGAATGGACCAAATAATACAATAGAAGCCATGCAAGAATAAACCAACCATTCACTAAAAATAAAGACTCGAGAGTGAGGCTGGTAAGTAGAGAGTACGCTCACTGTGAGAATGACACGATCCTTACCCTAACCCCGATCACATTGCCAGTCGCCACCAGCGAAGAGTGTGATCTAGGAAACTGCTCCACTCTCACCTTCTTAACTTCTCAACTTCTCATCTCGATCAACCATCTTTCTACACATCCCACAGTCATCGCGACTTGAAATCGGGATCCTTCGAACATCAACCGGTTTTTGTCGAATAAGAAATTGACAACTGCGTCGCTGGTTCAAAAGACATCATCCATTGGCGACCCCAAACCGCCAGCAAACATGTCTGGCGGTCGTGGGAACGTCCTTGACCAAACTGCTCCAAGCACCAGCGAGGGACCACTCTTTTTCATCGACTCGTACGGTGAACGACCGTCCCAACACCGACCAGTTCACAAAGAACAGCCACGTTTTCGTGATCTCGACAGCAGTGAAGATGAAGTGGTCTTCAGCGGAAGGCAGAACGCGAACTCGCGGACTATCAATTCTCGTGTCTCCCCACCTCCCATGCAATCGCGCATAGCCGTGCAAGTTGTGGATGACGATGTTCAGTTTTCCCCGTTTACTTCACCAGATCAACCGCGCGCAGTCGTCGATACCCACGAGACCACGACGGATACACCAGACTCGTTCCTTGGACTGTCCACGAAAAGACAGAACAGGAAAGCACAAAGAAGGAAGAACAGAAACAAGAAATCACTGTGGGATGACGATGGTGTTTTTGCAGACTACGTGAGAAATGTGGCTAGAAACGAGAGCGCCGCGGGTCTTTCTAGCGAGGACGACGAGGACAATTCTGGGTCAAGTCCGACGCAGGAAGAAAAAGCGAAATTTCGTCTGTCATCTACGCTCGAAATAGTCGAAGAAAGTTCTATGCTAGTCAGCGATGAGATTGATGACGACTCCGACTCCGCCAGCTCAGACGAGGCTGGACTCGAAGACGTTGACTCGGATGTCACTGATGATTCTTCCATGCTCGACGGTATTATCTCCCAGATTCGCCGCGGGGAGTCCTTCGCCGAGCTCCGAGCACATTGGGCAACGCCAGGCAACATGTCGCTCGACCTCCTCGAAGGCGAACGTGAAGTCGATTTTGATATTGTAGACATGCAGCAAGACGGGCCGCTACAGAAGAAGAAGAAAAAGAAGGGAAAACGCCAGATGGATTTCGGCCTGAGCGATAGTGACCTCGAGCTTCGCATAGAGCAATCCTGGGAGAAAGATCGGGATAAAAAGAAGGCCAAAAAGCGGGAAAGAGAGCAACTCCGTGCAGAGGGCTTACTGGGGAAGAATAAGAGGAAATTCGATAAGAGAGGAAACGACAAATCGGGAATCAGCATCGAAACATTCAAGACTGACCTGAGAATCTTTCTCCAGTCGCACTCTGACAGGTATATGGCTTTGATATTATCAACTATCAAACATTTCTTTATTGACAAATTCCCAGTCTCGATTTACCTCCCATGAAAAAACACCAAAGGAAAGTAATTCACCAACTGGCCTCATCCCTCAATCTCAATTCCAAGTCTCGGGGTAGCGGCAATGCGAGATTCCCTGTCCTGTACAAAACAGGTCGGACACCGAATTTCAACGGCAAAAATAGTGTTAAGCTCGACAAGATCCTCGCTCAACCACGTTTCAACCTGCGTCAGAGAAATCGCAGTGAACACTCTTCGCCAGCACCCAAGAACAATCGCCAACGTCGGACTACCAACATGGGAGCTTCATATCTCGAGGGAGAAGTGGTTGGAGGAACTGCACCCGAGATCGGTGTGGAGAACAAAGGTAGAGCCATGTTGGAGAAAATGGGCTGGAGCTCAGGCACAGCACTGGGTGCTCTCAACAACAAAGGCATCCTGCAGCCCGTGGCACACGTTGTCAAGAACACCCGAGCCGGTCTGGGTTAATATTGTTCTCGATCAGACGAGCTATAGATGGATGGGGTTTAGATTTGTTCTCTTGTTTTTAGATTATTTTCTCTGTCCAGTGCATAGACTACTTTTTAGATTGCTTGCCCTTTTTCTGTTTAGAGCGATTTGCGGGGATCGGCTGGGCATGGCCTGTGTCTCGCAAATGTGAGAACAACTGTGTTCGCGACGGAAATTTAGTCTCGCAAAAAGCGCATTTATGTGATGTCTCCACGGATGCAGCGGTATTCTGGGCAGCCAGTTTCTTGGCTCTTTTCTGTTTGGCTTTTCCTAGCTTGGTTTTGGTAGTGTTTGTTCTAGAACTATCAGTACCATCGCCAGCATCACTATCAATGCCATCGTCTGCAGCCAAAGGCGTGCTTCTTGTTTTTGGATCGTGCAGGTCAAAGTAATCCTGATCTACTTCATCTTCAGAAGAAGCTGAAGGGGACGGAGACGCGGGTGGGCTCAGTGATGTGTGTGATCGTGCTGGCGATTCTTTCTCCATGTTGCTGGATTCTTTTGCTACCGTTTCTTCACCTGCAGTATCAGCTACATCGTGTACTGAAGCGGAATCCTCAAGCTCTTCCACCTGTTCACCCATCTCCTGCTCTTCACCTCCGTCAAGATGGAGTTCCTCGTCCTCGATTAACATCTCCTTTCGCAGCTGCTTGACAGCTTTCATGTGCTTCTTACTCCTTTCGTGCGCCTCGAACTGCTTCTGACTTTTGAATATCTTGTTGCAGACAACGCACTCGAAGTGCTCAACCTCTGATTCAGAGCTGCTGAAGAACTGTCCTTCCAAATCTCCCGCGTCTTCACTTGTCTGCTGCGCCCATTCCGGCACGACATGGTCTTGCATCTTAGCCTGGTTTGCTGCACGAGACCGTGCCGCTTGTGCAGCTGCCGACTCCCGAAGCATGCGTTGTCTTTCCGCCTCGGACTGAATATTCATCTTGTATCGTGGGTCGCGTTTCTTGACAAAGGCTACCAGGGAGCGAACCGCGTCGTTATATTCTCTTATTCCGTCTTCTCTCATCTTCTTATTTTCCTTCTCCATCAACCGCCGGACTCGTCTATCGGGAGCTTCGCTATATCTGTATTTGTCTTTCCAGGCAAACGACTTCTTGGTTGAGAAACTTGTCCAAACCGCGTAAAACGGACGCACCACGTCGTCGTAGGAATCGTCTTTGCTGCCAAAACTTGGATAGTCCACGGGATCTGATCCTTCCCACCGACATGCCACCGCTTCGTCTGCGGCAATCTGATCGAACACCTCACGCAATCCCCCGAAGAACCCGCTTGGCGCATCTGAAAAGTCCATGTGTGGATTGAACTTCATCACCAGCGACGTGATGTGAGAAGTCGTCATCTTAAACCCTCCCGTAGAAGGCTGCTGACCAGCTGCTGTTCCTTCGTCGGACGGATCTGCATGCTGGTGCGTATCGTACCATGCTCTCTCCTGAGGATCCGAGAGAACTTCATATGCGCATTGTACTTCCGCGAAGAGTCTGGTAGTTGCCTCGACGTCGCCGTAGTTGCGATCCGGATGGAGTTCCAGAGCCTTCTTTCGATAGGCCTTCTTTATTCTAGATTCAATATCCAATGTTAGAGATATGCCAGGACAGGAAGAAATCGGAGAGACAGGCAGAAACCTACTCTTCTTCTGTAGCATCTCGTTCCACACCCAAGAGCTCGTAGTAATCAGCCCGACGCTCCTCATCATGACTGCTCCCGTTTTGATCTGCGCCAGTAGACTGACTCTGGCCCATCGCGAACTAAAAAACTATAATAAAAACGCAGAATCAAAATGAAGCGCTCAAAGAAGTAAGTCGTATATACAGATCCCATGAAAATGAAACGGTTGGTCTTTTGTATGTGTTGGAAGAAAGTGTGTTTGTGGACGGCGGGGTTGCTTACTGTAATTTTGTCCTTATCTTATCGGCGCCAGACTTGACTTAACTTACATCGATGCTGGCGGCAACATCACCCTCATTCGAATACATTAACCATTCTCTGTAGACGAGATTTTCTGCCTTTCTACAGTCGCATATTTTGATCGTTGGATTTTATAAGTTACAGCAGCGCTCATAGCGTCAGAACTGCTTTGGAAGATGTGAGAGTCAGTTAACATTGACACTCTGGATCATTCGCCACACCTCTCTCACGAATCACCACAATGCGTCCAAGACTCGACGACCTCCCAGACGAGATTCTTCATTTGATACTATACTACATCGATCCGGTACAATGCGTCGCACTAGAGAAAACTTGTCGGAGATTTCGAGGCGTCACAAATGAACCGTCATTGTGGCGCGGCTATTGCCAGTCCCGCTATCGATTTTGGGATAACAGACATAATTTCACCGAGAAATTGAAGCTGCCCCCTTCCACTGTGGCCTGGAAAGAGCTATATGCCGAGAGATTCTTCACCGATTGGGTCACAAGTAAAGTGTTGGACGATATACTATCGAGTCAATGTGGGCGCATCAACAAGGCGCAAATAATTATCGATCGAGGATACGATGTGAAGGATACGCTTCTTCGGCACGCTTGCGTCTGCGGTGATGTGGATGATTATCTGGCTAGAAGGTGCTTCCCGCTATCCTGATTTTGAATGCTATTAGCGGACTGTATGAATGACTTGGGTTGTGTGCGTGTTCACAGATATTACAGCAATGCATTGCTAGGGTGTTTACAGCGCAATATAGCCATTCCAATATGGGCTGAGTTGAGGAACAGCGGATCGAATGCGGAGAATTCAGTGAAGATTCCACTCGAAGAAGCATTGGGATGTTTCGATCTGTTCGTGCCTCAGTGTGGCATAGATTCACTTGATCAGGTCTGTACGCGTCTTGACTGGTAGCTTCATGGATGTCGCCGTGCTGACTCCGCCTCATTTGACTACAGATACGGCATTTGCTTGACGAAATTACGCGCAACTTGACCCAACAAAATTCGCATATACAGACCCTATCTCCCCGTCAAAGAGCGCTTTGCATTGCATCCTACCTGCTCTCGAATAACTACACCGGCATACAGGCCGGTCGAGAATACCACAATCTCGAACATAACTTCATTGGCTTGGCACTACAGAATCAGGGCCATAACTCTTTACCCATAATATCGGCTTCGATATACTGCGCCGTTGCTCAAAGACTAGGACTCAACGCACAGCCGTGCATGTTTCCTTATCACGTGCTGGTTGCTGTCTCGCCTGTGCCCGGGTTTGATATAGATGGATCTCCGACTGAAGACGGCAGCGTCGGGTCATCAATCTATTTGGATCCGTGGAGATCAGACGTGGAGATTCCAGTCACGGATCTACAGCGTCAGCTAAACATGATGGGCGATGCAGCGTCTAACCAGTCGCTATTTCTTGCGCGCTCGTCTGTAGCAGACACGGTGTGGAGATGTGGTCGAAACATCGTTACCTCCCTACAAGATGTACCCGAGGCGTCGAATCTTTTGGATCCGGAGAGTGCTCGATACGCGAGTCTCTGGGCTATCATGCTCACTGCGCCACAGTCCGGATTCAACGAGGTGCGACGGAGATTAGCGTACTTTATGGAACTTTTCTACAAAGAGTACCCCTGGGATATTTCTCTAGTAGAACAGTATGTTCTATCCAAACTACGCGGCTCATTAGAGGTAGGACACGTCTCGGAGGGACTGCGAGTCATGCGAACAGTCGACGAAATTCCTAAAAAGGTTCGGCACCGCGCGCCAGAGCATCACAACGTCAAGTATCGAGTTGGCCAGGTCTTTGTTCACCGACGATACAACTACCAAGCCATCATTACTGGCTGGGACGCGGAATGCGACGCGAACGAGGAATGGATGCGGCGCATGGGGATTGACCAGTTACAAGCTGGACGAAAGCAGAGTTTCTACCACGCGCTGTAAGTGCTTGTACTGAACTGTCACAACCTATTGAAGATCCGCCGGAATTGACGTTGTGTATAGGGTTGAAGATCGGAGTATACGCTACGTCGCGGAAGAGAACATACAGATTATTATGCCGACGATGGCGACGCTCTCGTCTCGGCTGCTGGATATTGCAGGGAAGCATTTCAGGCGATGGAGCGAAGACGAGCGAAAATTCGTCAGTAATATACGCGATGAATACCCAGATGATTGAAGTGTCAGGACTGCGTGATGTTTATAATGGAGTACGAGAGAATAACACGAGAAAATAAATGTATCTCAGATGAATTAACCAAGTAGTCGCGCCAGCAAAAGAGAAACAGCTGATTAGTCAGTAAAGACAAGAACCTGAGGCACTAAGGCAACTGTCAGGTGATTCTGGCCTGATTCGGGACGTTCCAATTCCGCCCGGATTAATGATGTTCCAGAAAGCGCTGGGTGGCTTAGTCAATTGCCATTCAACCAATCAGAGAACATCGTTTCCCCTCGCGCCACTCGGAAAGCATCTGCGACCTGCAGCACCTTAGTCAGCCAGGGGCTTCAGCCAATAGGAATCATATGATCTTTTTCTCAATCTCCTTTTCCTTCTGGCCCAAAAGATTTGCCCCCCGGTCACTTTTTTACTCTCAACATATTTATTTTCTCCATCTCCTTCGCCTTGCCCTCGTTCTCTTCATTCAATCCATTGGCAAAGGGCATACACTCACTCGGATACTCAATAATTCGTCTGCTATTTTCATAGACTCCAGGGAGTCGCTTCACGCTTCCGCAATGTTTGTATCCCCTGTTATCGTGCGCAATGTACGAACCAACAACACTTACAGCTAACATCGTCTCGATAGGAATTCCACATTTGCATCGGTCACGCCGGAGACGTACTGGAATTATTACGGGGAAATCTCAAAATACCATGTTCATCTGAACGTGTTCGAGCGTCTGTGGGCAGCATGGTATGCTTATATGCAGAACGATGTTCTCGCCACTGGTATCATGTCTTTCGTGATGCACGAGCTGGTGTACTTCGGCCGGTCTTTGCCCTGGATCATTATCGACACTTTAGGTCTCTTCAGGAAATACAAGATTCAAGATGTAGGCCACTCCTATCATCGGTATTGATTTGCGACGGTTCCTCGGTGCTGACACCCTTGTCTCACAGAACAAAATTCCTACTGTCAAGGAGCAATGGGAATGCGCTCGGCTTGTGCTACTCAGTCATTTCACCGTTGAGCTACCTCAAATCTGGTACGCTTACTCTTTGAATTGTAATGCTTATCGGAGTCAAAAAACAGCCCGAACTGACCCTTTTTTCAGGCTCTTTCACCCGATGGCTCAATATTTCGGCCTCACTACCTCCGTACCGTTCCCCTCGCTCTGGACCATGGCTTATCAGATCGCCATTTTCTTCGTGATGGAAGACACATGGCATTATTTCTCTCACCGTGCTTTACACTGGGGCCCTCTCTACAAAGCCATCCACAAGATTCACCACCAGTACTCCGCGCCATTCGGTCTGGCTGCCGAATATGCTTCTCCCATTGAAGTCATGCTCCTCGGATTCGGAACTGTCGGATGTCCCATTGTATGGTGCGCTTTCACCGGCGATCTCCACATTTTGACCATGTATATTTGGATCGTCCTCCGCCTCTTCCAAGCGATTGATGCTCACAGTGGCTACGAATTCCCCTGGAGCTTGCATCACTTTTTGCCGTTCTGGGCTGGCGCCGACCATCACGATGTCCACCATGAGAAATTCATCGGCAACTTCTCGAGCAGCTTCCGTTGGTGGGATTACGTTCTCGACACTGAATACACCCCTGAATCTGTGAAGCGCTGGCGCGAGAAGAAGGCGGCGAAGGCAGCCAAGAAGGTCAACTGAGAGGATATATTATCTTTGCTCCCTCATTTAATTTACAGGTCTCGGCTTGCGAGATTACTCCGTTGGTTAATCACCGCGATTATCGGAAGTTCCTACCAACAACTTCACTAGTGCTCTTTCGATGGTACGAGACGCACATCATAATAATACTGAACTAATGCTTTCATGGTGTATTGTCACCTCAGCTGGTTGCTTCTTCCTGGCTGCTTTTCTCACACAATGTTACTATTGTTTATAGACTTTACGCGACAAAGATGGCCAAACATAGATACAGATATCTTCATAATATCTTCGCCCGTGAGACAAGTAAATTCATTATTGTGACAAACGTCCCAGATAGATTACAACCTCATGCAAGAGCCAGCTTAGAGTACGCGAACGAAGGAAGCTACCCCCCAATCTTCATCGTATTCGAGATGTCGAATATTGAATCAACTTTTATGTATATACAAATTGGAAAATGCATATAAATCAATAATTCTGCGCTTCGATCCAAGCAGTGACTTTTATATAGAAGTAGCCAATCAGCGTGCGGGGCATGATATTTTGCATCCTTCCAGGCAACCAGGCACTTGTTTCTCCACCAAACCTCCACCAAACAACTTTGCTACTGCAATTTTCTTCAACTTCTCTCTCTTCATAGTCATCGCACCCAACTAGCCATGTAGGGTTCTAGAGTCAGTTGGAATTTGTTTTCGCCCAGTCAGAGCGGCGCACTTCCTGTCCTCCCTGCAGCGCTCCGACCTGTATTGACTGCGTGCCCTGTGGTATCACAAAGACCGTCTCGAATCCCTGCTTTTTGACCTCACCAAGCAAAGACAACCCGTCTGTAGTATTCGTGTACACGCGATATCCAGTGACATCCGTTGCGCCGTTCCAACTGACATAGCCCCGAAGTGTGGAGGAGGTCAAAGGACTTAGGATATCGTGTGAAACGTTCCGCACCGCCAACGAAGGCAGCGTATATGGCGTCGCATGCCACTCCTGCTTGAACGCGCGATAGCTCAGGGAGACACTGTTCCCGGCAAACTGTGCAGACCATACCAGTTTCCCGTCGACCGCGAACTCCTTGATATACGGCTGGACACCATAACCGACAAAGTGATTGCCGTTAGACAGGACCTGATGGGAGCCCGCTGCTGAGCTGCTGGTGGGCACCACTGAGTCGTAGAAATTAGCGACGAGCTGCGGCGGCTTTGCCTTGTTGGGGGGAAGAGAGATAAGCAGCTCTAAGGCTGTAGAAGGGGTATCTGTCGTGCCGTTGGCGTGGTTGTTGAAATAGGTCAGTAGCGCACTGTCCTCGGTGACATCGTGAAGACGGGCCATGTGTTGCCATGACTGGAGTTTACTTCGTCAGAAAATTGCTCGCTCTCTCGCCAAAACAAGGGAGTACTTACAAACGTGACATTTTCGGGGAGAGGGCCAAAATCTCCGCCTGTGATGCCATCGATTTCCCAGATGATGTCGCCCTGTTTGTTGACAAAGAAGGTTTTCCACAAGTGTCTTGAATTGATGAGATAGTTGTCGCCGACCTTCTGGATGGAATTAATGTGGAACCAGTCAAATGGCGCTGCGAGACTACCATTCGTATACGGTGCGTGTGTCAGATTGACTGGCAGGTGCGCCAGAGGGCTCCAGACGAAAACCACTTCGTCCGTCTTGAGACCATACTCCAGGGCAATTGAATCATATACCCATCCATTTTTCGACCCACCCACCGATGTTAGGTCCGCCTGCGAGACGTTGTACGCCGTCAACAAGATAGTATCGTCCTCCGTGATGAGTGACTCGTGAGCGTCCGCTTGACAGTCGGCCGTAACCCCAGTCGGCAACGTCAGGTTCAGTTGCAGGCAGAGTGACTTGATCTGCTTGTATGTGTTGTCGTATATCAACACTTCGCCCCAGCCATGTCCGGCTGATAGCCCTGCTGCGGTGTTCCCCCTACCAACCCAGTAACTGACGACCGACTGGTCGCCCCAAAATTGCTGCCGGAAATTGGTAGCCTGGACCCCGGCAGGTCCGGCCCAGATGAGCTCGTTGTAGTCGGTCAAAATGAAGGGAGCCTGTTCCTTGAGTCCCGTCTTAGAGTTGAGTTCTGGGTCGATGAAGATGTATCCGGGACCCAGGGAAACATCCGCGCTACGGTTTATTTCTAGGTACGGCGGCGTGACGTTGGTCGAGACGTATGTCTGCCACGGCCAGATACTGCTCTCATTCGACACTACGGTCCGCGAGTTAGCGGAATGAAGCTGCCGGCTGCTGGGCAGGCTCAAGGCCAAAGCCGGCAAAGCCAGCGCCGTCAATAGAGACGAGTAGAATGACATCTTTTGCGGATAGAACGAATTGACTTTACTGTCCGATGAAACAACGAAACATCCATTCCTTCGCTCTTTTATATTGCTCCGATATATTGTTTCGGTACCACGGGATACTCACGGCACTTGCATGCTTGACAATATTGATCGATAATGGCGTGCTTTTCAGTTTGCAATGCTGTAAACCATTGTGATCCACAATTATCGCATCTACACTACAGTTATAGTGCATGTGACGAGCATATCCAGGGCGATCGATTCCTTCATAAGCAATAATTTTTTTCTATATAATGCACGCCGAACTAGAAGCGTCTTAGGGCTATAGTTCCGAAGCCACGTGCTCCTCCTAATGACCGGAATAAGACTGGAGTATGAGGTCAATCAGAGGTCGTTCTGAAGATCGAAATAACAGCTCGGAAAGCCGTGAAGCCGAAGTTGTTTGTAGGCTGACTCTAAGTAATAAACACACACCCAGTTGTCCTCTGTAGTTGGTTTAGACTGGGGACGGCGCGAGAGCCTAAAATGGCGACATATCAAGCTTCCTTGATGCCATCTATCATCAATAGAAACAAACGTCAAGATAGAAATGGCGAGTTAGTTAGTGGCTGACATCAGCTACAGACTATCTTAACTAACCAAGTCAATTTTCATAATACCTCCAGATTGTGAATCAAGAGAACTTGACAAATTATATGAAATAATACTTTCTTCTAAAAAGTCCGATAACCCACTCACTCGTGGCCCCCCTCTCATACGTCTCAAATAACCCCGAAAGTCGATATTATGTTAAAATTCTTGTTCCATGGTATGTTTTCCTGTTGATTGCGTTTGTAGATAATCTCCCCAGGCAGCCAGTATCGTCAATTTATCTCCTTTGCGGTGCCTTGCAGCTAGCTCCTTCTTGGCAGGCTTTCTTTATTCTTTCTCGTATACGGTTGTGCCCTTATAGGTCACTCACTCACTTCAACCAACTCAGATACCAAAAACATTAGGATTAAAATTATGGTTATGAGAAAAAAACAACTCTTTGTTAGCAGACGACACCATGTGTCTTGCTGATACTCACACTCAATTCATCGAGTCTGTCATAATTGTTACAAAACCAACTTGCATGACACTAAAGGAATCTAATACTATATAAGAAGACACTACAGCAGAATACTTACAATCACAATCAGTCAACCATGACCAGATATACAGATAGTCAGTTAAAAACATAGATTTATAGCCAATATAAATAAAAATCATATAATTATATATATTTAAAAAGATAAAGAGTTATATATAAATAAAAAAATTAATTATTAAATATATACTAATATTGTGAGAGAGGTGTTAGGGAGCGTGATTATAAGATATAAATCATAGAGAAAGATGCAATAGAAAGCAATATAAAATATTCTTTATAAAATTACTATTTACTACTTTCCTAGAAATCTACAGATTATAGATTATATACATAATTTATTATATAATTCATTTATTAACTTAATAACTAGTTTAATAAATTACTTATATATCTTTATAAAATCATTCTTAAATTTTTATTTTACAGCTATTCTTTTTTTTAAATATTATATTTTAAAGTGCTGTTTTTTTTAGAATATTAGATTTAGTTAGAAATTCTCTGTTAATTTAATTTTAAATTATATTATACATTCTGGCTGATAAAAATTATTTATTTAATAAATAAATAATAATTCAGTTTAAAATATTATTTTAAAAGTATATATATCTTATATTTTTATTTATTTTATTTTTTATTTTTTATTTTTTTTGATTATGCTTATTAACTTAGTAAGTTTATTATCTTATATTTATTATTTTCTATTATTTTTTTTATAACATGCTTCTTTTTTTTATATTAGAATCTGTTTTGAATAATATTTATATAGCTTATTTTAAGCTTATTATTCTGATTTTATTAATTTATATAGTTATATATACATTCTAATATTTTATTTTATCTATTTATATATAAATATATTATTTTTTAACTGATTTAGACTTTTTGTAATAATTTATATTTATTTTATTTTATTTATATCTATTTTATGTTTTTTTTTTAAATTTCTTCGTATTTCTGGTTAATTTAAGTTATATAATCTAAAATATTTCTCTATTAGAATTAAGATAAATTTTTTATTTAAAATCTTTAAGGATTAGAGAGTCAAATATAAAAATATAATACTAGATATAAAAAATAATATTAAATTTAATATTATTTAAAGATTTATTTTTTAATAATAATTAAGCAAGATAATTTAAATTTAATATCTATTATAAAGATAGAAACTTCTGAATGAAATTAATAATAGTCTTTTTTAAACTGATTATTTTTTTCTTAAGTTTAAATACAGCAGTTCTCAAATTTAATTAATTTTTTATTAATAAATACTAAATTAAATAATAATACAATTTATTATTGAAATTAAATCTAATTTTATAATAAATATATAAAAGAAATAAAAGAAATATAATGAATATCTATAGAATAATAATTATTATAGTCCTTATATTGATTATTATTCTTATAAAATTTTTTATAATTTTTATATAAGTACCCTTGGTTAGCTATATAAATAAAATCTTTTTTAAAATCAGTATTCTAATTGATTAAGGATAATATAATCTTTAAAATAAACTCTTTAAAAATTTTTAGATTTACATTGCTAGTTTTCATATAAAAAATTATGATCTTAGTATTTAAATTTATATTCTAAATAAAAAAAATTTAATTTTATAAGATTTACATCAGAAATTTCTATTATAATGAAAAGAAATTTATTAATTAATTATATTAAAGGCTATATTTAAACTAAATAGTTTCAATTATTAAGAAAAAAAATTTTATAAAGATTATTAATTTTTAGCTCTGATATAGATATATATAATTATTTTAATATCTAAACTATTATCTTGAGGGCTTAAAATATATTAGCTAGTTATAAATATTTTAAACTCTAGAATCCATGTAGTTAGATTTTTTTAAATAAAATATTTAATCAGCTAGTCTAGGCTAGCTTTTATCAAATAATATATTAATAAAAGATTATATTTATAAATTCAGAGACTATTCTTTTTTAATAAATATAAAGATGTTTTATTTATAGATTAGTATAAGCTTGTTTTATGCTTATTATAGTTATAGGATTATTTTATATATAATCATATTATAATAAAAATATAATTTAATTAATAATTTAAATTTTTTTTTAAAATAACCCATATATTTATTAGATCCATCTTAAAGTATTCTATAAGTAGTTTAAACTATTCTTTTAGAAATAAATTAACTTTATTTTATATTAAATAACTGGTTTATTTTTAAAAAAATTTTAAATTATTAATTAAATTATATTTTTATTATAATATTTAGCCACTGACTTAATATAATTAATAAAAAAAATAATTTATCTGAAAAATAATTTATCTATTATAAATAATAATAAAATTGGTTTAAAATTTATAGTCTTAATTTTTTAGATTTAAATAAGAAATTTCTATTTTATTAGACTTGAATAATATAGATATTATAAAAAAATTTAATTAAATTATTATACTTCTTATAAAATACTATCAAACAATATATGCTAGATTGTTTATAAAATTAGTTATAGAATATAACAGCTTTTTTACTATTTTAAATAATGAATTTTACTACTAAAGCTCTTAATATTATTTATAAATTAAAATAATAAAAGTATAAAAATAAATATCTTATTATTACTTTGAAAAAAATTACAGATTTATGTATTCTTTTAAATATAACTAAAATATCTGTTATAAAATAAATTTTAGATTAATTTTAAATTTTTTAATTTTATTTAAAAAAGTTTTCATATTTTTATAAAATATTTTTTTATTAATCTGCCACTCTGCTAATAGATAATAAGAATCTAATTTTAAATCTCTAATATGTTTCTGAATAATAAATATTTATTAATTTTCAACTAATAATGCTTGTAGAAATAAATATATAATTAAATAGATTAATTATATTTAAATTAAAAATTAGAAATATTATAAACAATTTCTAGACCACTTAAAAATTTAACTATAAATTAAAATAATGATTGATATATTCAACAGTATAAATATATTAAAAATTTTTAATAAAAAAGAAAGAAGTGATATGATTATATCTATTATTGATAAAATAAATAGATGATTAGCATATTTAGCTTATTATGAAAAATAGATAAATAAACATAAATTATTAAAAAAAAAATATAAAGACTTAGAAAAGAGATTTTTAATTAGAAATTATTATAAAATATCTTTTTGATAAAATTTTTTTTTTTTTAGTTTATTAATGAATGATACAGATATTACAGTGAGAAAATAAAATTAAAAAAAGATAATAATTTCTTATAATATATTATTTATAAACCTGAATAATATACTATTTTTATATTAAAATTAAAAAATTTATTGAATACTGAGAAAGATTATTCTGAATTAATAAAGCAAGAATATATTACTATTTAATATATACACAGTGAATATAAAATAAACATAGATATATAACAATATAGTATATATAATAAAGCTAAAAACTAAAAGAACTCTCTGAACAAGGATTTGACTAAGGTATTAACACTAGACAGTGATTTAATGAAGATTAATTATATACAGTAATGCGGCAGAATAGCTACCAGCTGTAGCACGGCAGTCCAACGGCGGGGTCACGTAACAAATTACTATTAATAAAATAAAAATATTATAATAGTATTATATAAAGAAGCAATACGATATAGAATAATTTAATATTATAGAATAGACTAATATTAATATTACTAACAATAATTATAAAATTATTATTATAATCTGCTATTATAAAAATATTAAAAGATTAATTAAATTATAAAAAATATAACAAATATATTATTTTCTAAGAATAAAATAATTAATAACAGATTATATTAGTAAATATAATAATTATAATATAAATTAACTTATTAATTATTAATTTTATAAAAAGATGTAATTACTGAAAATATTAAATAAATTATAAAAAAATATTATAGTTAATTTTATACAAGGATTATTAGAATCAAGGGATTTAATTATAAAAATCTCATATACTAATATAATTATTATTATTAATAGATTAATAAAATATATTATTATACAACTAATGTTAAAAGAATTAACAATAAAATAATATATAATGAAACTGGATTATTAATTAAGATCATATTAGATTAAGATAAGTTATTTAAATCTAAATATTAATAAATAATTATTAAAGTAAATAGAATTAAATATAATTTATTCATAGTAAATTATTAACAAATAGATAAATTAACTGAAAAAATAATATAGATAATTAAATAGAGATATTACCATTAATATAATTTAATTAAATAATATAAAAAATATCTTAATAAAAAAAATATTATATTTTGTTAATTTTTTTTATTATATTTTATTTTAGGCAGTATAGTATTATATAATTTAATACTTTATTTATTTTTGATAGTATAATATTATAAAATTGAAATAAAAATCTATCAGCTTTATTATTATTAAGATTTTTTTAGATTTTATTACCATAGTTTTATATTTTTTTATATATTTTTCTGATATAGCAGTTTTGAAATTTTTTAAATAGATTTTTATTTATTTATAGAATTATGATATATATACATATATATTATAATAAATTATTAAATAAATAATTATATTATACATCTATATTTTCTAATAAAAAAAGTATTTCAAATAATATTTATAAATTTTATAAATATATTCTTTTATATAAATAATTTTTTTTATTTTTTTATTATATTTTATTTCTTAATTTTAGATTAAATTTTGTTTATTTATTTTATATATTTTTTTTAAAATATAATAATTTTTTATACTATAATTCTAGACTATAATATTTATATTATTAATATATTTATTATTATAATTATCTATTAAATTAATATTATAAAATAAAATAAAAATTAATAATATTAAAAATTTTTAACAGATTTTAATTAATATTTTTTAAAAAGTAGATATTTTACTATTAAAAATTAAAAATATTTATATTAATTAATTTTTATTTTATTTTTATTAATATTTTGCAAAAAATAGATTATATATTTTTATTTTTTTTAAAAAAATTCTGATTATTATTATTTTGATAATTTTATTAATAATATATTAAACAGAGTTATTAATCTTTATATTTTAAAATCTATATAATTCTAGACATGGCAAAATCTAACCCATGAATCTAAATCTAATCTTAATCCACACCCATTAGGTTAGATTAGATTTTCAAATTTACTAACTAAGCAGATTTAGATTAAGTCCAGATTAATCCAGATTACACTTAGTAAAATTAATCTAATCTAATTAAATTAGTTAATTTTTTATTATAGAGTTATATTTAATTCTAATCTTAAATAATTATATATATTAATTATAATAAAAAATTGACTAGTTTAATTAGATTAAATTAATTCTATTAGATATAATCTGAATTAATTCAGATTAAATCAGATTTAGAAAAATTTCAACCTGAACCCAGGCAGATTAAAAGAAAATCTTTTAAAATCTAATCTAATCTATCATTTTGCCATATCTATATAATTCTAATTTTTATTTTTAATAAATGCTAATTAATATATTATTTTTATTATCTTTAAAATAATTTTGGAAATTTTTTATTTATAAAGATTTCTGAGTATATATTTATTTTTAATATTTGAATTTATTAAGAAAAAAAAGTTTTATAAAAAATTATTATTTTATTTTTAAAATTTATATAATTTTATAATTTATTTTTAATAGTAGAATTTAGTTTATTTTTTTTAATTTATTAATCTGTGGATATATTATAAATAATTATTATTCTTTTTTTATTAAATCTATTATAAATTTTTATAATTTTAATAAAAATATTAGTTCTCTATTTAATACTATTATTTTTAATATTCTATAGTATTTAAATATTTTATTAATTAATTTATATAATAATAATCTTTATATATTTATTTTTTCTATTTTTTCTATTATTATTATTATAAAATATATATATTTTATTATTTTATTCATTATTATAAAGATAATATCATATTTTTTAAATTCTAATAATTTTATAATATAATTTATTATAATTAATATATTTTAATATATATTTTAATATCTTTTAATATCTTTTATTATTTATGACTAGTAATAATTTTAGTAATTTTTTTATAATCTTAATCTATTTTTGAATATCTGCTAATAATAATATTATAATTAAATCTAATAATTTTATCTTTTAATAATTTTAAGATATAGATTAAATCATATTATAATATTATTTTTATTTTTAATTATTTTCTTAATAATTTAGTTTTATAATTTAGAATTAATAATTATTTTTATTATTACTCTTAATATAATTATTTAAAAATTATATTTTAAATAATTTTTTTATTTAATTATAATAATTCAGATTTAAATTTCTAAATTTCTTTTTTATAATTTAATTATTTATTAAAAATATTTACTCTTTTATTTTTTTTCTTTTATAATATTCAATTATAAAATCATAATTTACTAATAATTTAAATTATTTTATTTATTTTCTGATTAATATCTTTGTTATTATAAAATAGATAAGATTTTTATAATTTATAATAATCTATACTGAATATTTAATTTTTTTTTAAAATATATTTTTTAATATTATAATATATTAATTATTATTAATAATTTTTTATTATAAACTTTATAATTTAGTTCTGCTGTGATTAGTTTTTTTCAATAATATATTATTAATCTTAATTTTCTATCTAATTCTGATTATATCATTATTATTTTTATTATTATTAATAATTCTAGATTATACTATATTAATATAAATATTATCATTATTTAATATTTAATTTTTTTAAATACTATCTTTTATTTTTATTCTCATCTATAGAATTTTTTTTTAGTAATCTAATTATTAATTTTATAATCTTTATATAATCTTTAATATAATATTAGTAATAATTAATTAATTTAATAAATAATTATAATTTTTTAATATTTTTAATATAGATTAATTTTAGATTATTTATATCTTTTTTTTATTTATATTTTTTCTTATATTAATTTTATATTTTAAAAAATCTATTTTCCATATATGAAATTTTTATTTTTATTTTAATTTTAAAGCAATTATATATATTAATAATATTAAATTTAATAATTATTTTTTATTATAATATTATTAAATTATTAAAAGTTAATATATATTTTTAATTATATTATTTCTTTTTAATAAATAATATTAGATATTTTATTAATAATATTAATAATCTTATATATTTTTTAAAAAAAATAATATAATTTTAGTATATTTTCATAAAATTTTAGTTATTTTTAAATCTATTATAATTTATATTTCTAATTTTAAAATATCTATTTTAATCTTAAAATATTATTTACATATTATAATTTTTATTTTTTAATATTATTATTTATTCTTATATTAATTTTTTTATTTTTTATTAATATTTATTTAAATTTTTTTTATCTTATTTGTTTATATTATTTTTTATCTAATTCTTTATTTAAGCTTGTTAGATATTTAAATATTTTATATATTTTTAATTTTTATGTAATATTTTACTTTTTTAAGCTTAGTAGTAATGTTTTTAATTAATCCTTTTTTTCTAATTTTTAATTATTTATAATATTTTAATTTTATATTTTTTTAATAATGTTAAAAAATATTTTTTAACTTAGTTTTTAAATATATACTATATCAATTATTATCGTAAAAATTAAATATAATAAATTTATATTCTAGATATTTAAAATTATTATATAATTATATATATTTTAATTTATATTTATAATTTATTTTAAATCTAATATTTTTTAATTCATTATTAATAAAGATTTCTTTAATTTATTTTAAGTATTTTAAAATTAATTTTTAGTTTTTTATTTTAATATTTTTTTTACTAATATTCTTATTATTTTTTTAATTATATAATTTATATACATATATAATCTTAATACAGTATTAATAATTTTCATATATTTTAAAAAAAAATTTTAGTTTTTATTTATATAATATATTATTAATTTATATTATGATTTTAATTATTTAAAAATATATTATAGATTTTTTAAATATTTTAATAAGGTTATTTTTTAATTTATTTTTTTATGTTTAATATATATTATTTGTTAGTACTTTATTATTCTAATTTAAATATAAATTAATTTATTAATATTTAATATAATATTCTAATATAGATATTATTTATTATAATTTTATTAATTATAATATAATATAATTCTTTTTATTTCTCTAAATATAGATTTAAATTTATTTATAAAAATTAAATATATTTAAAATATTTTAATAATTTTCATAATTTTTTATTTTTAGTTTTTTTTACATTATATTTTTAAATATAGTTTAAATTATATTAATATTTCTTTTTTTAAAAAATATAACTGTAATTAAAACTTTGTTTATTTTAATTAGAATATTTAAAAAATTAATTAAAAAATATATATTTATTTATATTCAAAAAAAAATTATACTATTCTATATTTTTTTTAAATAATATTAATTTATTAATTTTAAATCTTTTTTTAAAGATTATCTAAGTCTTAAATTAATTAATATATTTTATTAATTTTTAAATAATTTAAATTAATAACTATATTAATATATTAATAATAATTTTTTATTTAATAATATTTTCTAGTGTATTCTAGAATCAAGATAATAATTTTTTTATTATAAATTTAGATTTATCTTAATCAAACAGTATTATATTAAAATATATTGAACTAATTAAATTATATAAAGATTTCTTAAAATATTTAATTAATAAAATAATAATAAATAATTAAAAATTTTAAATATAATTAAAATAAAAAAAGATTTTTTATATAATCTAATATTTGTATAAATTAGAATATCTTATTAATTTTTATTATAATATTTAAATAACTTATATTAAAAAGCTATAAAAAATTAAATATGAAATTTAAAATAATATAGTATATCTTTAAAATTATCTATACTAGATTAAATTATAAATTATTTACCAACTGCAAAGAATTTTATTTATATATTTAGAAAAAATTAAGATAAATTAGATTATATATTTTCTTAACTAATAATCTGATTTAAAATATAAATTCTTATATTATTTTACTTATTCAAAGCTTTTTTAATAATTTATTAATTTTTAAACTAGAATACAGTATTATTAATAATAATATATATAATTTTAATAAAATAGATTTTATTATAAGTATTAATATTATAATAAAAATTATACATAATTCTGATTATTTTAATAAACTAAAATCTTATACAGTCTAGTAATTATAAACAAATAATAATAATTAAATATATAAAATTTTTTAATTAAATAATACTATTTTTCATTATATTTAAATACAGCAGTAATTTTTCTAAATAATATATAAATTTAAATCTATTATCTGATTACTTAATTATTTATTAAATAATTAAATATCTAATAAATTAGATTTACAGTAATTAAAAAATATTTTTAAATTTTATATATAACTGATTACAGCTGGTATTTATTAATTTTTTTTTAATAATTATAATAATTATTTAATATCAGAATTTAATTAGATATATAAAAAAACAATATTATTATATTTTATATATTATTTTATTTTTCTTATCTATTTCAATTTTTAGATATAGGGATTTTTTTAATATTAAAATTTTTATACAAAACAGCTGTAAAAAATTAGATTTATATTAAAATTTATTATATTAATAAAAAAGTTTTTTATTAATTATATATAAACAGACTTTTTTAAATAAAAAAATACATAATTTATAAGATATAATTAATTAATTATAAAAATAATATTTATATTGTAGTTAAAATTTTTAAAATAAATATATTTTAATAATTTTTAAAAATTAAAAAATAACTTAAGCAGTTTTTAAAATTTTAATAATTCTTTTTAAAATTGCTAAGTTAAGAGTTTTATAATAATATTAGTATATTATTTCTAGATATATAAATTACTAGCAGATATAATATTAATATAATTTTTATAAAAATCCAGCCATGCCCGCTGAAAATTAAAATATTTAATTTTTATATATAAATTATATGTATTTATTTAAAATATTATTTTTTTTTAGCTGGAGTGATGGTTTGGCTAAAATACTAATAAAATACATTAATAAATTATATATGTAATCTATAATCCATAGATTTCTAAAAAAAATAATAAATAATAATTTTATATTATTTTTTATTATATTTTTCTTTATAATTTATATTTTATAATTCTATTCTCTAATACTTTTTTTATAATTTATTTATTTATTTTAAGAAAAGAGTCTGATTATAAAAAATAAATTATAATAATAAAACATAATAATTAAATTATTTTATAATAATCTAGTAATTAAAATATAATAAAAAATCTTTAAATTGAATAAAACTATATATTATAAAATTATTAAAAAATGTATAAAAAAAGAAATATTAAATTAAATAAAAAATCTAATTAATATTATATAATTATTATAGAATTTAATATCTTTTTTAAAAAATTATATTAAGTATAAAAAAGAAATCTATAAAAAAAACTAAATTTCATCTAAATTATTTATTAATTTTTTATATAATAGATAAGATAATGAGTATAAATTTAATATAAATAAAAATATATTATTAAAGATTAAAAAAAACTTTATTAATTATAAAAATAATAAACTAAAGCTGCAGTTCTATTAAAATAAATATAAATTTTAAAATCAGATCTAAATGTTTTAATTTTAATATAGAATAAAAGAAATTAATATAGATTTTTTAAAATCAGATAAGATTTATTCAAGATATATAAATAAATTTAAAAATATTAAAATTTATATAATTTAATTATAAAGCTGAAAAATAAAAAACAGCTTTATAAAATATAAAATATTCTTAAATTTAATATAATCTATTCAGAATATTTAATTTTAAAGAAATTAATACTAATAAATTTTTAAAAATTTAAAAATTTAATATATTTAAAAGCAAATCAGTAAATAAAAAATAAAAATAAAATAATTAAATATAATAATATTTTTTAAACTATCTTTATTATTTCTAGAAATATTTTGAAATAAAATAATAAATTAAAATAATAATATTTATTTTTTCGGATAATTTTCTACAGAAATAAAAAATTTAATATAAAATTTATAATATAAATTATATAATATAAATAAAATTTAATAAATTTATAAATAATTAAAAATCTAAAGCTTTTTAAAAATGATATTTATTATAGATATAATAAATCTTTTTAAATATATTTAATCTTTCAAAAATATATTCTTAAAAAAGAAGATAATTTTATTATTATATATAAAATAAAATTATATTATTAATTTAAAATTAAATAAAACTTTTTCATATTATTTTTTATATTATTTTAAAAAGTTAAAGATATTATATAAATATTTTATTATAAATCTAAAAAAAGAATAGATTAAAAAATCTAAAAATCCTGCTAAAATTTTTATTTTATTTATATTTAAGAAAAATAAATGTTTATAACTCTATATTAATTATTAAAGATTTAATATTATTATTATTAAAAATTATTATCTGCTTTTATTAATAAAAAAAATAATTAATAAATTTATTAATATTAAACTATATATTTAATTAAATTCTTAAAATATCTATTATTAATTCTGAATTAAAAAAGAAAATAAATAAAAATTAATATTTTATATATAATATAAATATTATAAATATATTTTTAAGTAATAATCTATATAATATCTAAAATTTATTATATCTTTTAAAGACATAATAATAAAGTTAAAATAAATATTTATAATTTATAAATAATTCATTTTCAGAAATATTAAAAAAACTTTTTAATTTTTAAAATTTATAAATTTTTATTATTAATTTATTAAAAGATATTTCTGAATTATAATATTATTTATAAATTTTATTAAAAATTGTAAATAATTATGAGAAAGCTCAGCTAATAATTATAAAATTAATAAAAAAAATATAAATTATATTTAATAAATTTAAAACTTAATTTATATTAAATTTATTTTTTAGATATTTTAATCTGAAGTTATTAATTTAAGTAAAAATTAATATATTAAATTTTATTATTTCTAGAATTATAAATTAATAATTTAAAGATAATTAATAATATTTTATTATATTTTTTTTATAAAAAATAAAGAATATAGATTTATTTATTTATTAATTAAACTTATAGTTTATATAAGATTATTTAAGTTATATAACTTATTTTAAAATTTAGTTATTATATACAGGTTTAAATATAAAGATTTAGAATATTTATCTTAATATATTCTAGCCTAAATGCTCATATTATTAAAATTAAAATAATCTTATATTAATTTTAATTCTTATATATTAATTTATTTTTGATTTTTTATTAAGCAAAGGTTATATAGAAAAAAACAGAAAAACTAAAACTAATTTTAAAAAAAGACTAGAGTTAGTTTTTAATTTTTTATATAATAACAGTATATTATATAACAATAATTAAATTAATAATTATTAATAGCAGAATTTAAATCTATAAATCTATATTAATAAGAATTAAAGAAGAAGCAGGTCTTTAGTTATATATATATAAAAATAATTTTTTTAATTAATATATTTAACTACTATACTATCTATCAGCAAAAAATTATATATATTAATTATAATAATCTATAAAAAAATTATTTTAAAATTAAATAGATTTATAATATAATTTAATATAAATATTACTGATCTGCAGTATATATTAATATAAAATATTATTATTAGATCTGTAATTAATATTAATAAAATAAAATATATCATTATAAAAAATATAGATTATTAAAACTATTACTAAAAATATTCAAATTATTTAAAATTATTGTATTAGATTTTTTACAGATCTTTCTTTATTTAAATAAAAAAAATATATAATTTGATTTTTATTATTATAAATCTATTAATAAAGTATATTATTTATAAATCTATTATAAAAAACATAATATTTAAAAATTTAATAAAAATTCTATATGATATAAAATATTTTATAATTTTAAAATACATTATTAATAATAGAGTAAAAATATTTATATTAAAATTCTAAAAAATATTTTATTAATATTTTAAAATAAAGTATAAGTTTTTAATTATATTTTATTTATAAATTAATAAATAAATTAAGAAATAAAATTAATTTTTAAAATATTTTATATAAAGCTATATAAATTAGAATTAAAATAATTAAATTTAATAATTTTTTATAGTATAATATATATATATTATATAATCAGTAATTAATCATTTATATTATAGCTAGCAGCTATTCTACTATCTATTCTGTCATATTATTATATACAGTTAATCTTAGATAGATTATCATCTAGTAATAATTTTTTAATTAAATTTTTAACTAAAGAATTCTTTTATTCTTTCATTTTATTATACTATATTATATATATATATATATATATTTTTATTTTCTTTTTATATCCTAGCAGCTGTTTATTAAATGATAATATATTTTTATTAATTTAATTTTCTTCTCTAATATTAATAAAAAATTCTTTAAATATAATATTAGTATTTTTTAATCTAATTTTATAAACAGTTTATTATTATAAAAAATTAATCTTTTTTTAATCCTGTTGTAATCTTTATAATATTAATCTAAAATTTATTTCTATCTTATTAGAAAAATAATCTATAATAAAATTTTTAGTTAAAAATCTTATCTTTCTTATTTTTATATCTTTATATTCTTATCTTATTAATCTATGCTGATTTATTTTTTGTTACTATTAATAAGTCAGATATATGAAATATTTTCTAACTCTGAATAATTAATATAATAACAGTCTTTTTTCTTATTTTATTAAAAAATCTAAATATATTTATATTTTTTAATATATTAACTATAGTATTAGTTTTACAGTTAAATTTTTAAATTATATAAAAATTATTTATAATATTTTTATTTTTTAATTTAAATATGATTAATCTATTTAATTATATTTTTATTTTTTATAAATATCACTGGTCTACAGCAGATAAAGAATTTTTAATAAATATTTATTATCTAGAGGTTTATTATAGATTTAAAAATTAAAAAAATAGAAAATCAGATCTTTATTATCTATCAGCTAAATAGTAATTTAATAAAAAAAATAATACACAAAGATATAAAAAAATTTTTAATAAAATTAAAAAACTTAAAACTAATCTGATATTTATTTTATAATAAATATTTTAAATATAGTTAAAAGAATATATAAATCTATAATTTTTTTTAAAAATTATAATAAAATATTTATTTTTATATTTTTTTTCTTAATCTATATAATTACTATTGATTTAAAAAAAAAAAACTAAAATCTTTATATAGAAATTATTAATTATACAGCAAATAGAAATTCTTTTAATAATAAAATCTTAATTAATTAATATAATTATGGATTAAATTTCTTATATATTAATTTTAGAATCTTTAGATGTACTAAGTTAATTGATTTAATAATCTTTTATAATATTTAATTTAGATTAATGTTTTTTAGTAGTTTATTTTTAATAAAATATTTTTTTTAACTCTTTATAAGATTTTATAAAAATAATATTACTTTTATGGTTTATAATAAAAATTTAAAATTTAAATAATAAAGTTATCTGGCTATAATAAAAAGCTAATAAAAATAAAAGTTATTATATTCTAAATCTAATTATATAAATATATAATATATCTATTAAAAGCATAGTTCAGAAATTTTAATAATCTAATTAAACCTTTATAATGTTTACTTTATTTAAATCTAATAAAATAAAGATTTTGTATTCAGATCTAAAAGACCAAGATTATAAATTTTAAAATAATTTTATTATTATTTATAATAAATAAATTATTTTTTAAATTATTTATTTTTTATTAACTATGTTAAATCTATAGCTAAATATTAAAATAAAAATATAATTCAGTTAATAATCTAAAGAAATTTTCAAGATAAAATAATTATTTAATATAAAATAGAATTATTCTAATTGTAGAAAAATAGTTTAAATTAAATAAATCTTAAAATTAAATAATTTAAACTACTTATAAAATGTTTTAAAATTAATCTAATAGATATATGAATTACTCTAAATTAAATTTAATTTAATTCTGAAGAAGTTTTATATAAAAAAAATCCTAAGATTTTTATTTAAATAGTTATACAGATATACTATAATATAGATATATATAAAATAATCTTATAATTATTTTGAGCAGGTCATTGATTCATAAGGAAATGAAAAGAATAAATAAGAAAAAGTAGAAGAATAAAATAGAAATAAAAATAAGAATAAGAAAATAAGAAATTGTATTAATTATTATTATATTACTCTGTCTAATAAAATCCTATAGCTGGGGATATTGGCTTTATTTATACTTTTTTAATAGCTATTATTTTTATTAATTTATAAGCTTTTGAAAGTATTTAGAATTATTTGAAAGATTTTCTTATTATGAAACATTAGTTTATTTTAAAAATTTCTAAATAAGATTAGATTCTATTTATATAGATTCTAGTTTCTGCTGTTAATTTTTTTCGTATATTACTCTTTTATATACTTTTATATGCGGGATTAATAGTTCTAAAGCTTGCTTTAAGGCTTGATATATCTTTTATCATTGATTCCAGTCTTTTCTTATTATAATTAGATGTTAAAATAAGCTTACATTTAAGCTTATTTTAGTGCTAAATCTTATTTTAATCTCTATTTTATATGATTGTATGGTTTTATATGCTTATAGTATTTTATATGCTTAAATTCTTATATTTATAGTTTTTTAATATATATTTTTTTTTATATTTATATTTTTATTTATAAGCTTATAATAAACTTATAATTATAATAAATATAAAATAAGCTTATACTAATTTATAAATAAAATTTTTTTATATTTATTAAAAAGATAATGATCTCTGAATTTATAAACATAGTCTCTTATTAATATATTATTTAATAAAAACTAGTCTAAGTTAATAAATCAAATATTTCTTTTTAAAAAAAATCTATCTAGATGGATTTTAGAACTTAAAATATTTATAATTAATTAGGCTACTTTAAATCTCAAAAATAACAGCTAAAATACGAAAATAATTATATTTATTTATATCAGATCTAAAATTAATAATCTTTATAAAAGATTTTTTCTAAATAATCAAAATTATTTAATTTAAATACTATTTTTAATATAATTAATTAATAAATTCTTTTAATTATAACAAGAATTTCTGTTATCAGTTATATAAAGTTTAAAATTTTTTTTAAGAATTCTTCAATATTAATAAAAAAAATTCTCTGTTTATACAGAATACTGATTTGAATATTAAGATTATAATTTTTTATATAAAGATTAATAGCTCTAGTTCTAAACTACTGCTTATTAATTCTTAATAAAAAACTTTGAAAAGTTTATTTCAGAAATTATATTATCTTTTATTAATTATAATACTGGATTTGAAGAAGATTTTATTTATATTATTAATTAAAAATATATTTATAATAATTATAAAAAATTTTATAAAAATAATAATTATTATTAAAACTATAATGATTATTATTTTATAAATATTTATTATATTTTTTTGTTTATTTTATATATTTATTATAAAGCAGAATTTAATTTTAATAATAAATTATATTATTTAATTTAGTATCTGTTTATGAAAGATTAATTAATCTTAAAAATTATTCAATCTATTTTTTAAAAAAAATAGCCATTAATTATTATTAAAAATAAATCTTTAAATAATATTAAATTTGATATTATTTTTTATATTTAGTATTATACTTTTATGTTTGATTTTTTAATATTTTAAAGTTTTAAATAAAAAATTTATTTTAATTTTAGTAAAGAACTGTTGGCTATTAAGTAACAGTATTTACTAATTAATAATCTAGAGATTAAAGTTTCTCTGTTAAAAAATATATTAATAATTTATAATCTATTTTAATATTCAGATGAAGTCTAAAGACCTTATAATAAATTTAATCTGTAAAATCTATGTTATTAATAATCTTTGAATAAATATATTTATTAATATTAACATTTTAAGATATAATAAAATTGATTTATTTTTAGCTATGAAATTATTAGATGTAATTATAAAATTATATAAAAATGTTATAATTCTATTATTTATTAAGTCTAAGATAATAACTATTAAATAATTTTAAATCTATATTTATTAAGAAATATATTATTCTATTATTCAACTTAATAATTATAATCTTTATTAACATTTTAAAAAAATTTCTATTTAAATAAGATTACTTGTTTATTTTACTTTATAATAAAATAATATTATCAATTTATATTATGAATAATAAGTTTATTTAAATAATTATATAGAATAATAGAAAATAAAAATAGATTATTTTTAAAAAAAACTAAAATTAACTAAATGTTAGATTTTAAAAATATAAATATTTATTATATAGATTTATTAATTTTATTATTTATAGATAATAATTATTCTATTCTTAATATTCAATTTTAATATAATTATACTAAAAAGAAATATATTCTATTTAATATTATTATTATTTATAATAATAATACTGCTTCAGTTAAAGATATTTATTTAATATTATTTCAGAATAATATTATTAAACTTATATAAAACTATAATTTTAATATTATTATAAACACTCTAATAATATTCTTTTAATAAAGAATAAAAAAAGAATATGTTAATAAAATCTGCATCATATCTTATTATAATTAAGAATTTTTATATATTATATTTATAGACTATTATAATAGTCTTTTTTATATCTAATAAATTATAGATTATATTCTTTATAAATTCTATACTTTTTACAGAATTTATATTAATAATTTTTTAATAAATTTATATGATTTTAAGGACTATGTAAAATATTTATAACTGATTTTTAAAATATTTAAAAAATATAATATTATATTTAGTTTAAAGAAAATTTATATTAAATTTTCTTTTATTTAATTATTACATTATTATATAAATATTTTTAGTCTATTTATTTCAGAAGAATATATTAAAGCTATTTTAAAAATTTCTTTTCTAATTAGATTCTTTATTTTTAAAATCTAACTAAGTATAATAGATTATTTTAAATTATTAATTCTAAGATTTATAAAGATCGCTGCTTTATAGAAAGATTAAAAAATTTTATTTTTAAAATTAAATTCTATGGCTGACAGTAGTTAAAAAATCTTTATTAAAAAATATTAATTAATAATTTTACTATTTATAAATATTACTAAAATCTTTAATTATATTATTAAAACTAAATTTATAAAAAACTTAATAAAGATTAAATTTAATAAAAATTTTATATATTCAATATTTTTATTTTTTATAAAATATAGAATTTTAGTAATTATTAATAGTTATTTAAAAAGCTCTATAAACTTAAGATTTTTTTTAAAATTTATTAATTTTCCTAATGTTATTTTTTAATCTTTATATATTATTTTTTTAATAATAATAAAAAAGACTATTTTTAAAATTAAAAAACTTTTTTTATAGATAATAAAATATTAATTATTATAATAAGTTTTATAAAAAAGATTTACAACATCTTAAAACAGATTAAAAAAATAATTAATAAAATCAGATTTAATTAGACATGGCAAAATGGTGGGTTGGATTGGATTTTGGAAGATTTTCTTTCAGTCCGCCTGGGTTCTGTCACGGACCTGGATCCACCTTAGTTAAACAGCGTTGTGTCAAGATATATTAGACTTGATTAAATCACACAAAAATCCCATTAAAATACTCTGATTACTGATTATTTAATTAAATAATATAATAATAGTCAAGCAGATATTAGAAATCTTAAATATAATTAAAATAAAAAAGATTTTTTATATAGCTAGATGCTTATATAAGTTAAAATACCTTACTGATTCTTACTATTATATTTAAATAACTTATATCAAAGAGTTATAAAGAATTAAATATATAATAATAAATAAATATATTTATATAAATTATATTTTCTATATTTCTTTCTATATTAAAGTATAGTAGTTAATATATATCTAATAATTCTTTTTTTTATTATATATAATCTTCCTATACTTTTCTATATACATGAATGTATATAGTCATATATTTCTTACTTATATCAATTATAAATCTATATTCTTATCTAACTGTTTATATATTTAATTATAATAATAACTAGTTATAATTATAAGATTTTCTGCTATAATAATTTTCTATATAATACTAGATCTTTTTAGTGTTATACAGATTAATTTTATAATATTATTCCCTCTCTTTAAAATCTTTATCTTAAAGATTTAAATAGAAAAACTTATTCTTATTTTTAATATAACTCTATTTTCTTTCTTAATAAGTATTTAAAATGCATCAATATACTTTTCTAGTATAATTATCTTGCTTATCACATTACACAGTCTGAATAAATCTAAAAAAACAATTTCTCTATTAATAACCCTTAAAAATATTATAAATCAAAAAACAAAACATATATAATAAATTTAAAAAATTATAACTATACATCATACACTTATTATAATTAAAAATATAAAAAATAATTTTACAGCAAAAAAAAATAACTCAATCTTTAAAAAACTGAAGATATAATTAATAAAAAACTAAAAAAGATTTTAAAAAAACAAGTCACTCTTTCTGTTAAGATAAATTATCTTTTTTATTAATAATAATTTCTCAAAGAGCATAAATCTAAAATATTAAATTATAATTTAAATATTATAAATATTCTTAATAAGAAAAATTCTGAAAATATTCTATTATTAATTTCTTTTTATAAATAACAATTAAATACTACTTCTAAATAATTCTTAGATATTAAAACATTATTTATTAATCCTGAACTATTTTCTTTAAATAATAAGCTTTTATCCTAGGATTTTTCTATGCTATATAAAAGTTCTTAATCATCTATTACACATTCATAAGATTTTTAATAATTTCTCAGATATTTTTTAAATCATTATATTCTTTTTATTTAATTAGATATTTTTTTCAATTCTTTATTATTATTATAACTAATATCTTTTTAATTTTATAGATTTTTTATTTAATAATAATATTTTTTAGTATTTTAACATTCTGTGGTGCCAGTTCAAATAGTAAAATATAAAATATTAAATATACCTTTATTATATTTGATAATTTAAGTTTAAAATTAATTTTACTAATTTTTTTTTTAATTTTAAACAGTCTAATCTATAAATAATCCAGTTTATCACTTAATTTTATAATTTATAAATTTTTTTATAAAAGATATATTTTTTTTTCTTTTTTAAAATCTGATCTCTTTAGATGTTTTATATTATAATACTTTTTATTTACTTTATTTTAATTAATAATTTCTGTTTATATATAAAAGTATATTATTTTTATATTATTAATAAATTTATCCGCTATATTATTTACTGATTTTTTAAATTTTAATTATTCTGATAGTCTTATCTCTCTTTTATAATTTATAAAGAATAATATCATTCTAATGATTATTTATTCCGTAGTATTATAGGCTAATTATGTTATTAATAAAAAAAATATCTAATTATTCTGATAATTATTAATATAATATTTTAAATATTATATTAAAATCTAATTTATTTTTTTAATTTATTTATTAATCTATAAATAATATATTATAAATAATTAATATTCTTTTTCTATTAAATCTATTTTCAATTTCTATAACTTTAATAAGAATATTAATTTTCTATCTAATACTATTATTTCTAATACTTTATAATATCTGAATATCTTGTTAACTAGTTTATAAATTAATTCTTCAGCATTCAATTCTTTTAATATTATTATAAAATATATATATTTCATCATCTTATCTACTACTATAAGAATAACATTACAATCCTCTGATTCTAATAATTTTATAATATAATCTATTATAACTCATTACTATAGATATTTCAATATTTATAGTTTTTATAATAATTTATATAATTAATGCCTTTTAATTTTATTTATCTAATATATATTATATTCTTTAATATATACTTTAATATCTTTTATTATTTATAGCTAGTAATAGTTTCTGATAATTCTTTTTATAATATTGATCTATTCTGAGTGTTTATTAATAACTATATTATAATTAATTTTAATAATTTTATTTTATAATAATTTTAGAATATAAATTAAATTATATTAAAACACTAATTTTATTTCTATTAATATAATCTTATTATCTTTATTCTTAATCAGAGATTAAATTATATTATTCTTAATTATTTTCTTAATAATCTAATTCTGTAATTCTGAATCAGTAATAATTTCTATAATCATTATTAAAATAATAATTTATAAATTATACTTCAAATTATTTTTTTTATTTATTTATAATAATACTGATTCTGATTTTTTAATTTTTTCTTTATAATCTAATTATCTACTGAGAGTATCTATTTTTTTATTTTTCTTTCCTTTACAATATTCAATTATGAAATAGTAATTTATTAATAATTTTAATTATCTTACTTATTTTCTAATCAATATTTTTATTATTATAAAGTAAATAAGATTTTTATAATCTATAATAATCTGTATTAAATATTTAATCTTTTTCAAATATATTTTTTAATATCATAGTGTATTGACTATTATTAATAATTTCTTATTATAAATTTTATAATTCAGTTCTGCTGCTATCAGCTTTCTTAAATAATATATAATTAGTTTTAATTTTTCATTTATTTCTAATTATATTATTATTATTCTAATTATAAAATCTAATATATCTGTTTTCATTATTATTAATAATTCTAGATTATGTTGTATCAATATAGATATTATTATTATTTAATATTTAATTTTCTTAAATATTTTTTTCTGTTTTTATTTTTATTTATAGAATTTATTTTTTTTCAGTAATCTGAATATTAATTTTATAATCTTTATATAGTCTTTAATATAATATTAATAATAATTAATTAATCTAATAAATAATTATAATTTCTTAATATTTCTTAATATTAATTAATTTTATATTACTTATATATTTTTTTTTTCTATTTATATATCTTTCTATATAATTCTATATTCTAAGAAGTCTGTTTCTTATATATAAAATTTATATTTTTTTAACTTGATTTGTAGCTTTGTAATTTATAATTTTTATAATACTATTTTAATATATTATACATATTCTTTAAAATTATTAAAGAATATTAAAATGTTATCCAAATATGCAATGATAAAATCATATAAATATAATAATATAATATTATTAATATATCTTTAAAATATTGCTAATATATTAATAAATTTAAATAATATAATCAAATACTTAAAATATCTGAATTTAATTTTAAATATTATTTTCCATTCTTTTTCTTTTTTAATTTTAAAACAATTATACGCATCAGTGATGTTAAGTTTAATAAATCACTTTTTATTTCTAATCTTATTTTATATTTTTATAATCAATAATAAAGAATAGCTATTCTTTATTATAATATTATTAAATTATTAAAAATTAATATATATTCTTAATTCTGTTATTTTTTTCTTTTTAATAAATAGTACTAAATATTCTACTAATAATATTAATAGTCTTATATATCTCTTTTTTAGATTTTTCTTAATATATTTCTTTAAAGATTTTTTCTTATTTCTTAATACTAGATATATCTTTTAAGATACTAGTTCTTTTTCTTCTTTAAAAGAAATAATATAATTCTATTTACTATATTTAAATAAGATCTTATATATTCTATTAAACAGATCTCTGAATTGTTTATATTTCTTAAATAATATAATGTTTATATTATTTACTAGTTATCATTCCTTTTTTATAATATTAGTAATGATTTTATCTTTAATTCTATTTTATTCAAGAGTGTCTATTATTTTTTTAATAATAATTTTTTAATCTTTCTTTATCTCAGAGATCTTAATTACTTAGATTATTTTATAATTATATTTTATTAATCATAATTATTTTTTATCTTAATAAATCTCTGGATTATATTTTCTTAATTATAATGCTCTTAGAATAATGTTATCTCATTTTAACTTTATTATATTAAAATTAATTATTTCTGTATATTTATTAATAATTATAAATAATTATCTAATCTTTTTAATAATTTTTTTTTTTACAAGTTTTTTTCTATTAAGTTCTATTAATAGTATAAATACAGATTTTTATTATTCTATTATCTCCAGTTTTTTTTTTATTCTTAGATTTATATAGTTTCTAGTTGCTTCTGAATTAATTATAACTTATATTTCTAATTCTAGAATATTAATTTTAATCTTTAAATATTATTTATATACTATAGTCTTAATTTTTTTCTTTATTATTATTATTTATTCTTATATCAGTTTCTTAATTTTTTTATTAATATCTATTAAACTTTTTTTATTTAATTTCAGAATTTCATTTTTAAATATCACTCTTTATCTGATTCTTTGTTTAGATTAATCAGTTATTTAAGTATCTTATATACTTTTAGTCTCTGCCTGCTGCTTCGCTTTTTTAGATATTATAATATATTTTTAAATCAGTTTTTTTTATTTAATTTCTAGTCACTTACATTAGTTTAATTTAATATTTTTTAATAGTCTCAGAAAATATTTACTTCTTTACTTTATTCTTAAATGTACACTGTACTACATATTATTATAGAAACTAAATATAATAGATCTATATTCTAGATGCTCAGAATTATTATATAATTCTATATATTCTGATTTATATCTATAGTTTATTTTAAATCTGATATCTTTCTATTTATTATCAGTGAGAATGTTCTTAATTTATATCTCTTAAATATTTTAATATTAGCTTTTAGATTCTTCACTATTCAATTCTTTTAGTTTTTAGAATTATTCTAGGTGCGTATCCCTTAGTCTGTTTATTTAATCTTAAGTCTTAATTCTTTTCTAATTTTCTAATTCTGTGTCTTGTTTATCATAAATATCTTAATATTCTTTAATTTTATAAGAATCTTCATTGCTTATATAATCTATAACATTATAGATTATCTAGTCATCATCATAATATATCTTCTTATTAATATCATTATTATAGATCATCTTAATTTATCTTTTTTTAGCATTCTTGTATTCTCTTTTAAAATATCTTATTTTTCTGTAATTATAATATTTAATTCTGCTTTTATCAGTTAGTTTTTTCTAATTATCTTTTATTTCAGCTGTGGCATCTAGCTTTATAAATATTAATTTATATAGATCACATTATTAAACTTCCTAATTAGTTTATCATTAATAATATTATACTGATAGTTTTTATATACCTTTATATTTCTTTTCTATTTTTCATTTATATAATCTATTATCAATTCATATTATTACCTTAATCATTTAAAGATATAAGTCAGATCTTTTAAATATTTTAATAATTTTATTCTTTATCTTATCTTTTAATCTTTAGTACATACTGTCTACTAATATTTTATTATTTTATTTTAAATATAAATTGATCTATTAATGTTTAGTATAATATTTTAATATTAATATTATCTGTTATAATCTTATTATTTATATTATAATATGATTTTTTTTATTAATTTCTCTGAATATTGATTTTAACTTATCTATAAAGTTTAAATATACTTAGAATATTTCAGTGATTTTATTATCTCTTTTATTTTTAATTTCTTCAAATCATGCTTTTAAATATAGTTTAAACCATGCCAGTACTTTTTCTTTAAAAAATATAATTACAGTCAGAACTTTATCCGCTTCAACTAAAATACTTAAAAAGTTAGCTAAAAAATACAAGTTCATTTATACTAAAAAAGACCATAACATTCTTCATTCCTTCTTAAATAATATTAATTTATTAACCTTAAACCTTTCTTCTCTTTCAGAGATTACCTGGGCTTCAAATTACTTAATATATTCCATCAGCTCTTATATAACTTAAGTCAATGATTATATTAATATACTAGCAATACTAACCATCATATTATTATCTACTATATTAATTTCCTTATTAAATAATATTTTTCTAATCAAATAATAATTTTCTTTATTTAAATAGTACTTCGCTTCTATTATATTCTAGAATCAAAACAATAGCTCTTTTATTATAAATCTAGATCCATCTTAATTAAATAGCATTGTGTTAAAATATATTAGACTTAATTAAATTACACAAAGATTCTATTAAAATACTCTAATTATTAATTATTCAATTAAATAATATAACAATAGTCAAACAGATATTAAAAATCTTAAATATAATTAAAATAAAAAAGATTCCTTATATAGTCAGATATTTATATAAATTAGAATATCTTATTAACTCTTATTATTATATTCAAATAACTTATATCAAAAAACTATAAAGAATTAAATGTATAATAATAAATAAATATATTTATATAGATCATATTTTCTATATTTCTTTCTATACTGAAATATAATAGTTGATATATATCTAATAATTCTTTTTTTTATTATATATAATCTTTTTACATTTTTCTGTATATATGAATATATATAGTCATATGTTTCTTGTTTATATCAGTTATAAATCTGTGTTTTTATTTAACCGCCTGCATGTCTGATCATGATAATGACTAGTCATAATTATAAGATTTTCTGCTATGATAATTTCTCATATAGTACTAGATCCCTTTAGTGTCATGCAGGTTGGTTTCGTAACAGGTTCGGGTTAAAATTTTTCCAAACCTGATCTAATCTGGGTTAATCCAGATTACATTCAGTAGAGTTAATTTAATTTAATTAGACTAGCCAATTTTCTATTATAATTAATATATATAATTATTTAAAGTCAAAGTTAAATATAATCTTATATATTAATTGTAATAGGAAATTAGCTAGTCTAATTAGATTAGATTAACTCTATTGAGTGTAACCTGAATTAATTTAGATTTAATCTAAATCCATTTAGTTAGCAAATTTGAAAACCTAATCTAATCTAATGGGTATGGGTTAGGGTTGGGTTCGGGTTCACAGGTTGGGTTTTGCCATGTCTAGATTTAATTTTAAAAAAATTAAATTAATATTTTTTATTAAACACTGCAGAGAGGTAATAAATAAAAATATATATCAAATAAAAATTAATATAAAGAATTTAGTACTAATTAAAATAAAATTTAGAATAATTAGATAACTAGATCTATTTATTAAATATTAAATTTAGCTGAAATTTACACTTTAAGATCTAAATTAAAATAATTAAAAAAACATTTATAAATTTTATAAATTTTATAAATTTTAGTTAAAATAATAATCTATTTTCAATATTAATATAAAAAATATAAAAAATTATAATATAGATCTAGATATTCTAAAAAACTAAGCTCTAATAGTAAAGGTAAAAATTATAAATAAAAAATTTTTAATCACTAATTAATATATAAATTAAAACTATTACAGATATATTCTTTAAAATACTATTAAATATTAAAATAATTTAATATATAATTAGATTATTTATATTATTAGAAAATTATCTACTAATATAGCTGCTATTAATTATTTTTAAATATAATAATATTTATACTCAGTCTAAAGAATAATCTTTAAAAAATAATAAATAAATAAAAAATAATAAAAAAAATTTTTAAAGATTAGAATAAAAATTAATAAAATATTTAACTTAAAGACTAATATTAGATTTCTTAAAAATGTTAAATATATAAAGAAATATATATTAAAAAGATTTTTAAATCTGATATAAATATACAATGTTAAAAAAATATTATAAAAAATAAAATAAATTTATTTTAAAATAATCTCTTAATTAGATAGCTCTAGATTAGATATAAAATATATACAAATAATTATATTTTTATAAATTATATTTAAAGTTTTTTAAACACATCTAAAGCTTCTAAAAAAAGAATATAAAATTTTTAATATAAAAGTATTAAAAATAATTACAGTATTAAAATAAATATTAAAATAAAAATTTTAAAAATTAATTTATATATTATTAAACTTTTAAATAATAATGAGATATTTATAAAATATAAATCTAAAGTCTAATCAAATACTAGTTTTTAAAATATATATAATAGCTAGAAAATTAACAGTTAAAAAATATTAAATAATAATATGATAAACTTCAAGATATATAAAAATAGAAAAAAATAAATAAACTAATAAAATAATTAAAAAAATAATTAAAAAAATAATTAATAAATTAATAAAATAAAAAATTATATTTTCAATATATATTAAATATATTAATACAGAGATAAGAAAAGCTATAATAAAAAATAAATTTAAAAAAACATTATATTAAAAACTTATCATTATAAAAAAATCTATAAAAAATCTAAAAAACTGAAAACTGAATTTAATAATAAAAAATTTTTAAAAAATTTAACTAATCATTATTATTAATTAAAAACTAGATATATTTTAATAAAAATCTGTTTATACTCTGTTGTATATTTTATTATTATAAATATTAAATCTATTATTATTTTATATAAATCTTAAAGACTAATTTTTTTTATAATTGAATTTTATAATATAATTAATTTTATATTCTTTTTAATTATATATAATGTTTAAGAATTTTTATATTTTATAATTTTTTTTATTATTTTGTTATAATAAATGATATAAATTAAAATCTTTTAATATAATATATTATTTTTATCTTTTTAATATTTCTGAAAATTATTTAATAAAATTTAACTATATCAGTAATATTAATTAAAAATTATAAAATATAGATTTTTAAAATTTGTAAATATTTTGATCACTGTTTTTTAATATAAGATCATATCCAAAAGTATTTATTTATTAAATAAAAAATATTATGAATATAAAATTAAGATTATAGATTATAATATTTATTTTTATTTATTTTATAGATTTTTAAATAATTATAAAATTATACTTTTAATTTTTTTTACATATAGAGAATAATTATATTATAATCTTTTTATTATTTATATTATATTAAATAATTTTAAATATAATACTTTATTAATTTATATAATTTTATTATATATTAAAAATTATTAATTATCTAATGTTTATTTTTTCTAAAACTAAAAGCTGAGTAATAAATAAATATTTTTATTATTTTATGATATTAATTATTATTTTAATCTACTAAATATTTTATTTATTAAAATTTTATTATTATTAAATTTTTTTTAAAAATTATTTTTAAGTTTAAATTTAATTTAAAAATAGAAAATTTTTTATAGATTAGATATTTTAAAAAATCTTTTTTTTATTTAGAATAATAAAATATAATATAATTATAATTATATATTATAAATTAGATTATCTTTTGATAAATATTAAAGTTTAAAAAATAAGCTTTTTAAAATAGAATAAAAAGTCTAAAAAAATTAAAATTAATAAAAATTATAGAAAATTTTATAAAAAAAGTATAATTAAAAATCTAAAGAAAAATAATACATAAAATAAAGAAAAGAGAAAAAATATATAAAAATTAATTAAATAAATAAAGATTTACAATTACCTTTTTTTTCAAAATTAATAAAAATTTTATTGTTAAATATAGAATTACAGAATTATATAATAAATTTTAAAAATAAAATAATAATTTTTTACAAAGTTTTTTTTCTTAGTGAATCTAAATACTAAAGAAGAGTATAGATTTAAAAATCTTTATAAAAATAAAAAAAAGTTTTTAGAATTAGTTTAAAAATAATGAAAATAATTTTTATATTATATATTTTTATAGAGTATTAGATAAAGATAATATATCAATAAACTTTTTTTAAATAATAAAAAAAATAATAAAAATAATATTAATAAATCTTATATAAGTTATTAAAAATAAAAATATATTTCTAAAATCTTTTAACTAAATGTACACTATCTTGATTAAAAAATTAAAAAAATTAAAAAAATAAAGTTATAAATTTTAAAATATAAAATTAATAGCTAGAATTTTTTAAAATATAGATAAATTAAAATGAAATTAATTAATATAAGCAGCTTTAAATTTTTAATTATTTAAATATATATTATATAAAAATCGAATAGAATAATTTTTTTATTAAATATATTAAGTCTTTAACCATATTACTAAAACAAAACTAACATTAATTTTTTAGAGAAAAAAAATATTTCAAGTATTAATAAAATAAATTAATAATTTTATAATAAACTATATAATAATTCTGAATTTTGATAATAAAACATCTACTTTTTAAAAGATATTAATTACAATTTTTTAAAATTTTTTAATATTATTAATTTTTTTATTTTATAATATTAATCTGATAGATAATTATAATAATCAATATATTGAAATATAAACTATAAATTTATTAATAATATAAATATTTTAATCTAGAGTTATAATATAAAAGAAAAACTACTATATTTTAAAAAGAATTATATAAAAAATAAAATAAAAAACTATAAAATAAATTTTAATTTAAAGAAATATAAATTGTTTTATTAAAAAAATATAAATAAAATTACTTTAATTTTTAAAAAGAATTTAAAATTTAATTTAAAATTAAAATAAATAAAGTATAACGAAATAATAAAAAAAAATAATTATATAAAAAATTTTAGAAATTTTTTAAATCAGAAAAAATAGATATATAAAATAATTATTTAATTGATAATTTATTATACAGTCTGTATACATATAATATAATTTTATAAATAAAAGTTTTCTTTTATTTAAAAGGTTATAAAATTACTATATTAAAAATATATATAAAAATTATATAAAAATTTTAATAATTATAAAATCAATAGATTTTTATTTTAATTTTATAATAATATTATATATACCATTAAAAGAAAAATAAAAAATAAAAATTTTAATTAAAATAAAGTATATAATCTATAAAAGTCTAAAAAAATTAATTAAACAAAAAAACTAAAGAATTGATTAAAAAATTTTAGATATAAAGATAAAAATAGATATAAAAAATTAATAAAGATTTTAAAAATCTTAATTAAATAAGAAATTTTTTAAAATATATAAAGAATTATATAAAATAAAAATTATTATTCTTATCTAATTATAAATAAAAAAGATAGGCTTAATAAGTTTTTTATATAAAAAAATCTTTTAATAATATTATTTTTAAAGTATAACTATAAATAAATAGATAAAACATTAATTTATATAATATTATACTATCTAAAATATAATATAATAAAAAACAATCAATAAAAAATAATATAATAGATATAAACTAATTAATATATTTAAAATAAAAACTAAAAAGATTAATAACATAATAATTAAAAAAAATAAAGCAAAATAATTTACATTAATAAAAAAATAATAAAAAAATTAAAAAAAAGACGAATAATTAAATATAGAATATTTATAAGATATAGAATTAAAGAGATATCTAAAATATAAATTTATAAATAAAATATAGGATTTTTTATTAAGAGATTTTCTTTCCTAAATTATAGAGAGGATCTATATGACGCAAAATCAACTAGAGTATTACTAAATAATAATAATACTGTATTATATCTATTAATATTAATAATTTTAGATATAATACTAATTTTATATGATTCTAATTTTAAAAATACAGATTTTATTTTACTATATAGTTTTTATATAATTAGTTTATTACTTACTCTAATAATATTAACCTATTAATTTATTTTATATTATTTAATTCTGAATTTGTTCAAAATTTCTGAGCATAGATAATTTTTCATTATTTTTAAATTAAGTAAAATCTGTAATTTCTTCTTTTATATCTTAATTAAAATAATGATTATTTAATACTATTGATTTATTATAATTATAATAATTTCTTTACTATATTTTTTAAGATATATTTATATTATTTATATATATTCTTATACTGGATTAATATATAATTTATTATAATAATAATTATAAAAAACTGCTCTATATTTTTATTTTAATATTTTATTTTTAGAATAACTGTTTCTAGATAATTAATCTTATATTTTATAATACTATTTATTTTTTAAAAATATTTAATAAGTAGTTTTATATATAATTATAAATACTTAAATTTTTATATTATATATATTAATTTCTTTATTCAATATTTTTTTAAATTATTTTATAATCTTTTTATATTATTTAATCTCAGACTTATTTTTTTTTTCAAATTTTATTTTCTTCTAATATATTTTTAATATTGTTTTTAGTATCTATAATTTTTTATTTTTCTACTTTTTCAATTTATATTAAGCTAGAAATAATACTATTATTATTAATACTAATTATAATTTTTTTAAAAAAAATAAAGATTAACAAGTTTATATTATAAATAATATTAATTATTATTATATTTTCTTACTTAAAATTTTTCTTTTAAAATAAGAGTTTTATATTATTATTGTCCGATACTTATTAAATAAATATCTAAATTAAAATAAACTAGTTTATTATTAAATAATATTTTAATATTAAAAAAACATATATTGAAATAATAAATAAAATAATCTAATTTATTAATATTATAAATAATAATATATTTAAGATTAAATAATTAATTTAAAATAATAGATTAGAAATTAAATAAATAATAAATAAATAATAAATAAATAATAAATAAATAATAAATAAATAATAAATAAATAATAAATAAATAATAAATAAATAATAAATAAATAATAAATAAATAATAAATAATAAATAAATAAATAATAAATAAATAATAAATAAATAATAAATAAATAATAAATAATAATAAATAAATATTTTTTACATAGTTTATTATTAATATAGTTAATATATTATATTCTTAATTATTCAATATAAATAATATATTCAGAGTGAATATACTATTTTATTAATATATTATTATATTTATTAAATTACTTTAATTCTAAGATATTAAATAATTCTTTGTTTTATTGTATATTAATTTTTTATAATTTTTATCTAATTTATTAAATGTCATATTTCTAATTTTCTAATAAACTAATATTTACATTAGAATAAATTATTAAATTTATTACTAAATAATAATTTAATAATAATTTCATATTGAAAAAACAAAATATCTAACTAATAAATAAAATAATCTAATTTATTATCTTAAATTAATTATTTAATTTTAAGTATATTATTATTTATAATCTTAGTAAATTAAATTATTTTATTTATTATTTAGATATCTATCTTTTTAATATTACAATATTATTAAACTACTGTTTAATAATGAGTTTATTTTAATCTAAATATTTAATAAACATCAATTTATAATAGACTATAAATAATAATATATTTAAAATTAAAAAATTAATTTAAAATAATAAACTAGAAATTAAATATATAATAAATAAACATTTTTATATATTCTGTTATTTATATAGTCAGCCAGCATATTATACTATTAATCTTTTATTCTAAATATATTATTTAGAATAAATATATTATTATATATCAATAATATAATAAATAATCTATAGTTCTTTACTATATTATAAATAAAATTTAACTATTAAAATATTTAGGAAAATAATATTATGCTGTATATTAAATAATCTAATATTTAATTATTAATTTTTTATATTTACTATATGTCTTTTAATAAAAAATATATTAAATCTAAGATTTTCACTTATTATAATAAATATATAAAAAATAATTAATATAATCTTATCTAATCTTATCTAAAAAAAATTATTAAAAATATACTAGTAAATTTATTTATATAAATATAAAAAAGATTAAAAAATTAAAAAAATTAGTCAGTTTATATTTATTTTATTATCTTTTATTTATTTTTTAATTATATTATATTTTAAATAATATTATTAATATCATATAGATTAATATTTTATTTATTTATAGCTGCACTTTAGAGATAATATTATTTAAAGATTTTTTTTATATAAAAATTTTATTAAGGTTATTTTTTTTATTTATAATTAGATAAGAGTAATATTTTTTTGTATAATTCTTTATATGTTCTAAACTTTTTATTTAAAAATTTAAAAATTTTATTAACTTTTTAGTTTAATTTTTTTTAATTTTCTTTAATTTTTTTAATTTTTTATTAATTTTTTATTAAATTTTTTAAAATTATTAATTATTATATTTATATTTTTTTAATAAATAAAGTAATTTATATTTATTTAAATTAAATTTTATTTTATTATCTTTTATCTATTCTATATATTTTTATATTTTTTTTTAAAATGTAGTAGTTTTTTTATATTATAATTTTAAATTAGAATATTTATATTATTAATAAATTTTATAGTTTATAAAGATTTTTAAATCTATATTCTTTTCTTAATATTTAGATTTACTAGAAAGAGTTTTATAAAAAATTATTATTTTATTTTTAATAATAAAATCTTTATTAGTTTTAAAAAAGATAGTTTTAGATTTTTTATTTAATTTTTATTATTATATTTTTTTTACAAGTTTTTTTATAATTTTTAAAAAATTTTATTATTATTTTATTATTATTCTATTATTAGTTTATTATAATAGATAATATAGATTAACATTTTTTAATATAATATATTATCTTTATCTTTATAGTATTTTTAGAAACTATTTAATAGAATTTAATTATATTAATAATATTAATTAAAAATTATAAGAATTTTATAAATTTTTAGATCTTATAAATATTCTGATTATTATTTTTTTTTATTTTTTATATATAAAAAATAATTATATTATAGTTTTCTTATTATTTATATTCTATTAGATAATTTTAAGTATTACTATATTATGAGTTTATTTTCAGCAACTAACCCTCTACATTAAAAAAATAATATTAATAATCTAAACATGGATTATAAATATTATAAAATTAATCTGTATAATACTAAGAAAAGTTAATACTATATAAGAAATATCATAGCAGAAAAGCTTACAATTATAACTAATTATTATCATAATCAGGCATATAGATAATTAAATAAAAATATAATCTTATAACTGATATAAATAAAGAATATATAATCATATACATTTATATATATAAAAAAATATAAAAAAATTATATATAAAAAAAAGAATAATTATTAGATATACACTAATATCTATATTAGAATATAAAAAAATATATAAAAAATATAATTTATATAAATATATTTATTTATTATTATATATTTAATTTTTTATAGCTTTTTAATATAAGTTATTTAAATATAATAATAAAAATCAGCAAGATATTTTAATTTATATAAATATCAGATTATATAAAAAATTTTATTTTATTTTAATTATATTTAAAATTTCTAAATATCTATTTAATTATTATTATTTTAATTATTTAATTATCTATTAACTAAGTGCTTCAAAAGAACTTTTATATAATTTAATTAAATTTAATATATTTTAATATAATATTATTTAATTAAGATAAATCTAAGTTTATAATAAAAAAATTATTATTTTAACTCTGAGATATAATAAAAGTAAAATATTATTTAAATAAAAAAATTATTACTTAATTAAAAAAGTATTATTTAATAAGAAAATTAATATAATAAATAATACTATAATAGCTGATATTATTAATATATTAATATTATTATCAGTCTAAATAATATAAAAATTAATAAAATATATTAAGCAATTTAAAGCCCAGATAATCTTTTAAAAAAAAATTTAAAATTAATAAATTAATATTATTTAAAAAAAATAAAAAAATACTATAATCTTTTTTAATATAGATAAATTTATATTTTTTAATTAATTTTTTAAGTATTTTAGTTAAGATAGATGAAATTCTAGCCACAGTTATATTTTTTTTAAAAAAAAGTATTAATATAATTCAAATTATATTTAAAAATATAATTTAAAGAAATTAAAAATAAAAAAAATAATAAAATAATTAAAATATTTTAAATATACTTAAATTTTATAAATAAATTAAAATTAATATTCAAAGAAATTAATAAGAAAAATTATATTATATTATAAATAATAAAATTATAACAGATAATATTAATATTAAAATATTATATTAAATATTAATAAAGTAATTTATATTTAAAATAAAATGATAAAATATTAATAAACAGTATATATTAAAAATTAAAAAATAAAATAAAGAATAAAATTATTAAGATATTTAAAAGACTTAACTTATATTTTTAAATAATTAAGATAATAATATAAATTAATAACAGATTATATAAATAAAAAATAAAAAAGAAATATAAAGATATATAAAAATTATTAATATAATATTATTAATAATAAACTAATTAAAAGATTTAATAATATAATTCTTATAAATTAATATTTATAAAGCTGAATATCACAGCTAAAATAAAAAATAATTTAAAAAAAATAATTAATAAAAACAGAATTAAATATTATAATTATAAAAAAATAAAATATTTTAAAAAAAAATATAAGAATACTAAAAAAAAAATAAATTAAAATAATCTATAATAATAATATTAATAAAAAAGTATATTATAATAATAATTAAATAATCTATAATATTATAAATTACATAGAAAATAAAGATCTTTATAAAATTAAAGAATATTAAGATATTTATAATAAACAAAATATAAAATCAGAAAATTAAAAAAAAATTAAAACTTAAAATTAAATAAATAAACTAAAAAATATATACTTAAAATAATTTTAAAAATCAGAAGAATTAGATAATAAAAAATCTGAAAATCAATATTAAAATATTTAAAAAACATAAATTAAGAATATTTTTATTAATAATAAATAAAAAGATATTAGATTTATTATATTTAATTTCTATAATAACATATAGTGCAATATATATCTAAAAGTAAAATAAGAAAATAAATACTTTTTAAAATCATTAAGAAATATAAAGCTAAATTAATGCAAGTGATTAAAAATTAAACAGAAAAAATTAATTTAGAAATATATTATAAAATTTAAAAGAATGAAATAACAGGTAAAGATTAAAAATATATAAAATATTTAAATAATTAATCAATCTAAACAAAGAACTAGATAAAAAATAATATTTAAAAATAAAATTTTAGAATTAAATAAAAGAAGCTTAATAGATATTAATAAAAAAATTAAAAAACTAATATAAAAACAAATAATAATATTAAAAAAAAATCAAGATTATAGCATATGAATAATATTTAAAAATTAAAATCAATATCTTAGAATCAGAAATATAAATTATAATTAACTTAGAAATAACTGAAAACTATATAAACTTAAGAATGAAAAAGGAATTAGAGATAGTAGAATAATAAAAATCTATACTTATATTATTAATAAAACTTAATAAAGAAAAACTTATAAAAAAAAAATTACTAAAGAAATTAAATAATTATTTATAACTATTAATAAATATATAGAAATGATTAATTTTAATATAATAAAGCTAGAGCAAGATAATATTATTCTAAAAATACTATAGCTAAGAAAATATAATCTAAAGATTTATTAAAATAAGAAATAATTATAATTAATAAAATATAATTATAAAATAATTTAAATAATTAAAATCTCTAAGATAAAAAAAAATCTGAAAATTATTATTAAGAAAATAATAAATATTTTTAAATAAAATAAAATTAAAAGCAAGATTGTTATTAATATTATAAAAAAGAAATAATAATTAGTAAATAACACAGATATTATATTATTTAAAAAATATAAATAATTTAGAGATTTGTTTAATAGAATATATAAAATTTTATTTAAATATAGTGATTAGGATTATACTATTCTTTTTAAAGAAAAAAAAGAACTAGTATCTCAAAAAATATATTTAATATCAGAAAATAAGAAAGAATCTTTAAAAAAATATATTAAGAAAAATTTAAAAAAAAATATATAAAATTATTAATATTATTAATAAAATATCTAATACTATTCATTAAAAAAAAAAAACTATAGAATTAAAAATATATATTAATTTTTAATAATTTAATAATATTATAATAAAAGATAATTATTTTTTATTATTAATTATAGAAATATAAGATAAGATTAGGAATAAGAAATGATTTATTAAATTTAATATTATTAATATATACAATTACCTCAGAATTAAGAAAAAAAAAGAATAAAAAACAGTATTTAAAATTAAGTTTAGATATTTTAAGTATTTGATTATATTATTTAAACTTATTAATATATTAATAATATTTTAAAAATATATTAATAATATCATATTATTATATTTATATGATTTTATTATTGTATATTTAAATAATATTTTAATATTTTTTAATAATTTTAAAGAACATGTATGATATATTAAAATAATATTATAAAAATTATAAATTACAAAGCTATAAGTTAAATTAAAAAATATAAATTTTATATATAAGAAATAGACTTCTTAAGATATAGAATTATATAAAAAGATATATAAATAGAAAAAAAAAAGTGCAAGTAATATAAAATTAATTAATATTAAAAAATATTAAAAAATTATAATTATTTATTAGATTAATTAACTATTATTAATATTATATCAAAGATTATATAAAGATTATAAAATTAATATTTAGATTACTAAAAAAGAATAAACTCTATAAAAACAAGAATAGAAAAGAGCATTTAAAAAAGTTAAATATTAAATAATAACAGTACTTATACTAATATAATATAATCTAGAATTATTAATAATAATAAAAATAGATATATTAGATTTTATAATTAAAATAATAATAACATAATCAGAAATAAATAAAAAATTAAAATTAATTATATATTATTTAAAAAAATTAATAATAATAAAATTAAATTATAAAATTTATAATAAAGAATTATTAATAATAATTAATATACTATAACACTGAAAAATATATTTAGAAAAAATTAAATATCTAGTATGAATTATTACAGATTATAAAAATCTTATCTATTTTATAATAATAAAGATACTGATTAAAAGATAAATAAAATAATTAAAATTATTAATAAATTATTATTTTATAATTAAATATTATAAAGAAAAAGAAAATAAAAAAATAAATATTTTTAATAAATAATCAGATTATAAAGAAAAAATTAAAAAATCAGAATTAACATTATTATAAATAAATAAAAAAAATAATTTAAAATATAATCTATAAATTATTATTTTAATAATAATTATAGAAATTATTATTAACTTAAAATTATAGAATCAGATTATTAAAAAAATAATTAAGAATAATATAATTCAATCTCTAATTAAGAATAAAGATAATAAAATTATATTAATAAAAATAAGATTAATATTTTAATATAATTTAATCTATATCTCAAAATCATTATAAAATAAAATTATTAGAATTAATTATGATATAATTATTAATAAATACTCAGAATAGACTAATATTATAAAAAGAATTATTAAAAATTATTATTAATTATAAATAATAAAAGATATTAAAATATATATCAAAGAATGCAGTATATATTAAATAAATAAGATTAAAAGATACTGATTATATAGATTATTATAAAAATTATAAATATTAAAATATTTATAATAATAGATTATAATAGATTATATTATAAAACTATTAAAATTAAAAAATTATAATATTATTCTTATAATAGTAGATAAAATAATAAAATATATACATTTTATAATAATATTAAAAAAATTAGATATTAAAGAATTAATTTATAAATTGATTAATAAGATATTTAAACATTATAAAATATCAGAAATAATAATATTAGATAAAAAATTAATATTTTTATTAAAATTATAGAAATTAATAATAGATTTAATAGAAAAAGAATATTAATTATTTAGAATATATTATTTACAGATTAATAGATAAACTGAGAAAATAAATCAGATTTTAATATAATATTTAAAATATTATATTAATAATTATTAAAATAACTAAATATTTTTTTATTAATAGTATAATTAGTCTATAATATTATAAAATAAATAATTATTAAAATAACATTATTTTTTATAAATTATAAAAAAGAAACAAGACTATCAGAATAATTAAAATTTAAAAAATTAATAAATGATATAATAAATAAATTTATTAATAATATAAAAATAATATACTTCTATATATAAATAGAAATTATCAATTAAAATAAAATAAATAAAAGATATTATAATATAAAATATCTAAAAAAATCAGATTTTAAAAAAAGAAAAAAAGTATATTTTTTATAAAAAAATTTATAAATTATAAAATTAAATAATAAACTAGATTATCTATAAATTAAACTGTTTAAGATTAAAAAAAAAATTAATAAAATTAATTTTAAACTTAAACTATCAGATATAATAGAAGTATATTTAATATTTTATATTTTATTACTTAAACTAGTATTATAAAATATTAAAATACTAAAAGATATTATTATTAAATAAAAAATCTATAAAATTAAGAAGATATTAGTTATAATAATAATAGAAAACTGAAAAAGATATCTAATTAAATAAAAAAAATATAATAATTTAAAAAATATTTAGAAAGTTATTAAAAATCTTATAAATATATAATAAATAATTAAAAATTTTTATACAGTACAGAGAAATTCTAGAATAAAAATTTATTATTTAAAGAAAATAATTTAGAATTAATAAATAATATTTTAATATTTAAAAATTATTTAAAAATAGTATTTAATTACTGTTTATAAAAAAAAATTAATAATAGAATATTTTTAAGATCTTTTTTATTAAGAATATTTATAATGTTTAAATTATAATCTAATATTTTAGAATTATATTTTTTTAAAACTGTTTTTGTTTTTGCAGATAGATAATTTTTAAAAATAATAAAATAAAATATTTTTTAATTTTTTATAATTTCTTTTTAACTTTCAATTCTGCTTGAATTAAAAAATCTTATTTTTTTTAACTATAAAATTATTTTTTATATTTATAATTATAATAAGTATATAATATATAATTATAATTTTTTAAATCTATTATATATATTTTGTTTTTAAATTTATAATATTTATAAAAATTATTAATAAAAAAACTATTTTTTTAAATTTATTCAAACTGAAGAATATAATTAATAAAATAATTATATAAAGAAAATATATTAATATATTTTAAATATTTATTAAAAAAGAAAACAGGATTATATTAAAAATAAAAATAAATTTTTTTATTTAAATCTTTAAGATAAAGATTTTAAAAAAAAAGAATAATATTATAAAATTAATCTATATAATACTAAAAAAATCTAGTACTATATAAAAAATTATTATAATAAAAAACTTTATAATTATAATCAATTATTATTATAATTAAATATATAAATAATTAAATAAAGATACAGATTTATAATTAATATAAATAAAATATATAATAATATACTATCTGATATACTAACAAAAAATAGAAAAAGAGTATATAAAAGAAAAAATAGTTATTAAATATATTAAAAAATATATCAGAAAATGATAGAAGAATAATAAAAAATATAATCTATATAAATATATTTATTTATTATTATATATTTAATTCTTTATAATTCTTTGATATAAGTTATTTAAATATAATAATAAAAGTTAGTAAAGTATTTTAATTTATATAAATATTTAACTATATAAAGAATCTCTTCTATTTTAATTATATTTAAGATTTCTAATATCTGCTCAATTATTATTATATTATTTATTTAAATAACTGACAATCAGAGTACTTTAACAGAACCTTTATATGGTTCAATCAAGCCTAATATATCTCGACACAACGCTGTTTAACTAAGGTGGATCCAGGTCCGTGACACTGCATGCTTATATAACCACTTCGGCTAGCTCGCTGGCTCCCGAGCGGTCAGCTCTCATTGGCTGGCGGCTTCACCGCCTGACATATATTCAAAAATTATTAACTGTCTAATAATTTTTTTTTAATATTCTTAATAAGATTAATATTCTATTATATAATATTCTCTATACTTAATATATCTTTGATTTTTTTTTATTTTTAATCTAATATTTTTTTTTATTTTTAATAAATTTTAATATTATTATTATTATTATTATTATTATTATTATTATTATTATTATTATTATTATTATTATTATTATTATTATTATTATTATTATTATTATTATTATTATTATTATTAATCAGGCTTAACATCTATATGGAGCTCTGTAGGCTATGATAGACCAGTGTATAACATTAATAAGCCCTTTAAAGTCTCCAAGATTTTAAAGGCTACATCTTTAACAGATCTTTATAGTTTCAATTTTTAATTTTTAATTTATCTCTGTATAATCTTTTTATTAAAGATTCTTAAATTTATTTATAAATTTAAGCTTTATAAGAATTTTTTTAAATTCTAAATTAATAAACATGTCTAGTGCTAGTTTTCATGTTAGTCCATACAATGACAATAAATGATCCTGCAAGGGACAGATGGCTGGCAATGAATTGAATTATCCGGTGTCTCAGCAACTAAATTTCTTGCCCTTGCATCACCAGGAATCTAGATTGAGAATCGCTTGTCGCTTTTATATGATCTTTTCTCTCCCTTGTTTTGATCATGTCATCTTTGTGCATTCTTGGTCATTTATCAAACATCTGGCTAATCAAATCAAGCTTAGCTTGTGCTCCTTGTTGCATTCTGTCCATGCCAAAATATTAAGTTCTTCATAGCCGGAGTTGCAAAAGATCCCCTATATTATCCTCAGTCTCCCACTTGTAGACCTTTAGTTGCAATGCCGTCGAGAAGAGCACGAAAGACTGCTTGGGCAATTTCATAGTTATAATGTCAGACGAGTCCTCACTCGCTCAGCTCATGGCGGTTTTTTCCGCCACGAAAACTATACTTCGAATTTTGAGTTGGAGTATCAGCGATTTGGAAAATAAATTGGATGCTATTAGTGAAGAGTTGAATCCTTTCAACAAATCAACAGCCGAAACTAGCAGCGCTGAGATCAAGTCTATTCCAATACGAGATGTGAAAAGAGAGACAATAATGGCGATACAAGATGAAAAGGAAGAACAGAAGACAGCATTTGAACAGATTAAAGATTGCGCTGAGGAGACTAGATCTTGGTATGTATTATCCATGGTAATTGTACCATGATATCCTTAGCATGTGGGGGCTAATATGCGCAATAGCATTGAATGCTCCGCGCTTGTGACCGTGAAATGTTTTCGTCAAAAGCATTTTCGCTGGTGTACAACACATGCAAGAATGGCAGATGAAACTGGTACTTGTCCCGAGTATCCTACTGCGACAATGACTTGCTATGACATAGAATGCGGTATGTTCTACTGTATCATTCTGACTTTCGAATATACTCATGAACCTTGGCAGACAAATCTGAGGATGAAGCATATTGGGACGAAGTGCAAGAGAATGCAATTTTAAGTGGACCAGGTTTCCGAAACTGAAAAGCATCATGTGGGTCACCTACTGACACTAATGCTCTAGTGGGGCTACGGTATTCGAGAAGGTCACTGTTAAGTTAAGAATTTAATTTATGATATAATGAAAACTGTAGCAGCATTCGGAAGATTGTGCGGCATGTAGTAATGCCAGAGATCTCTCGCTCATCGCAGACACTACTCCTTTAAAAAAAGAGTTGAAAACACAAGGAGGCAGGTGAGAAGCATTTTCAGGCAGGCACTGGATTGGGAGAACAATTGTGCAGGATCCTCAGCCATCTATGTGCATGGGGCGAGAGTGATTTTGTAGACGCAGGATACAATAAGCCAGAAAAGCCGCAGTATTCTTATCCACATTTTCCTCGCTCACACTTTCTCTGCTGAGGATTGCAGGGTTGATTGAAATAACATCCTCAGCTGGTTCGCCTAGAACATTTAGACATACCGTTTAATCTTCTCTTTTGGCAGGTTTGCTTGTGCTTGGCTTCCTGCATCGTTCAATTTGATTGTCTCGGCTGTTGCGAGCTTCTAAACAGGTAATTAGTTAACTATTCTTTGAGAGCTACACGCTGTCACTCACAACATCCCTTTTCCATCCTTTCAATGCCTGGCTGAGAGCATGGCGCTTGGTGTACTTTGGATCTGTCGCTGAGAGCAGATATTGCGTGATCTTCCAGGAGCAACCTTCATTTTCATTTCGAGAATTGTCCTCGTTCACAGATGGGTCTGCGAATACCAAGTCAAGTTGTTAATCGGGTAATTTTGCAGTGTTAAGTATATTAGGAAGGACGACTTACGATAATATATTCCGACACGCTGTGGTATCCTTTTAGTTTTAGCTTTTCGTACTTGTTCATAGATTTCGTCTGCGATAGTCCACTTGTCCTTAACGGCTGCTTTCGCTGCGGAAAAAACGCGTCTTGCCCGCATACGAGCAGACTCTGTTTGTATTGGTGGTGTTCTGCCTACTAGAATACCTGCCAATTCTCGAATATCGTCTATCGTAACATGCTCTTCTTGTTGTTCAGCTGCCTCGGCCTTGGTCGCGGGTGAATGCATCTCGCTCTCTCCCACTTTGTTTTTAGCAATGGAGGAACTTGGATTTGCCTGATTTTGTGCTGGAGCTAATCGAAACCTCCACCTGGAAATGTATTCCTCGAGAATACATTGTGCGCCACGGTCAGGAGTGTGATTCTCCATATCAGCATCGAAGCGGGCTGCGTAATGGGGCGATGACATACGAAGAAGATGTTCAAAGCATCTAACATGGTAATAATCTACAGCGGGGTTAGCGAAATTAGTAACAACGGAATCCGGTGAAGGAGGCAGTATATGGATAGATCGTCTCACCTGGACTTCTCGGATCGTTCATCCCTGGCGTCAATGCAATCCGGTAATCCCCTGGTTTGATACGACGGGTGCAATGATCCAACCTACAAGTTGCTCCGTTGCGCGAATCCGGTGCTAGTTGAAGTATGAAGCGGGGATAATAATCTAAGTCCACGGGCAAGCCATATCTATCAACTAAGAGTTGAGGGGTAATGTGATCCTTGAGGTATCTTCTTGACTTTTTGATATCTTCCTTTTTTCGAGCTTCTGGGGACAGTGCCGCACGACTGGCTATCTCGGCAGCGAATTTTTCCTCCAGGCGTCGGTAATATTCAGGACTACGGAGACCGGGATCATTGGACGAAATAGACTCTCCAGAACTGTCCGTTTCATCCGAAATGCCTGTCTTGTTAACAACTCTTTTCCTTGTCGACGTATCCGCTATTTCATCAACGTCTCGCTTGCGCTTTGCCCCATCCTTGTCAGCTCTATCGACATAGACCGACGAATTCTTCGACTCGGGAGGGGACGCGGCGAGCATTGAGTCCTCATGGGTGACATTCCTAGTCGAAGAAGCTGCATTTTGGAGTGCAATAGCCTGGCTGGTATTGACTGGAGAGACCGAGGATCGCTCGTTCACCGCATGGTTTTCATTGCCCCTAGCGGGTGAGGTAGATACATAAGTGATGTCGGACTCATAAGTTAGCGCCTTGGGTCATTAATGAGCGACGAGTCACAAGCAAACTGAAACAACTTACTATGTAGTAGGTGTCTTATTTGCTGACAAGGGAACGGGACCTATTTCATGATTGACCATGATTTATAATCTCTGATCAATGTTTTTTTATTTTCTGTTTCTTCTAATATAACCCACAATTTTTACTATATATGATTTTCTAAGCCATGCCATCATCATTGGCTAGTAGTGTATCTGGGACGACCAATCTTATTGATATTTTAACGCTACAAGTTTTTGGTAATCTAGCCATAGGGTAATCTAACCACAGGGTAATCTAGCCGGCCCGGTGAGGACGGGCTGGCATCGTGACACAGTGTCTATTTGGTTCAAGGAGTACAGCTATGAAAGATGCTGATAACTACTAGAGGCAAGTTCAAGGAAGCATTATTGATAGTCCATAGGATAAACATTTGATTTATTGGCTGGATTCGATTGTATGATAGACTGATCGCTAGTTTCTTTAAAGAAATGACTCCCAACTCCATGAAATGCATCATTAAACCATTAGTGCTGCTATTCTCAGCCAAATCACTTTTCAGGAGCATCTGGAAGACGCTCAATTGTGTATTTTCCGCGAGCCACGTTCATGATCGGCACGCCAGGTATTTTGCTGGAAGAATATGATGAGCTTCGATCCGATGTGACGCAGAAAAGCGGAAAAGAAAAACGAAGAATGGGGACAATGCTCACCGAATTCTTCTCTTCAAGTCTTTATCGTTGGTTGCAACAATGTAGATCCTGTGCTTGATCACGCGGTCAACGAGACAATCGTCCGCGTAGGTACCACGATGATCGCACTTGATTCGCTCGAATCGAGGATCCTTCGCAATGCGCAACGCCAGGCGATACTTCTGACCTAGTTTCTCCAACTCTGCCAATACGCAGTCGGTGATGACTGGTATGCACTTCGCATAGAGACAGTCCATCATTGTCGGTATGACCTCTAATTTATGCTGTACACTGTGGGAAAGGAAGTTGGTATCGACCAAAACGGAATATGGCGGCGTCAAAGCTGTATTGTACTGGAAGAAAAGGGACGACGAGACTTGAGGTCTGCGTTTTTCTTAGTGTTTATCAAGTTTGATGTTAAAGGCGCAATGACAACTTACATTTCTCGAACGACGTTATCATCCTTTTTCTTATCCTTTGCTGCATCTTGAGGTTTCCTACCGGAAATTGTCAGGCAGAATACAGTTAAGATCGTGATAAAACCGTACTCACATTCGGCTATCCCGCAGTGTAATGGCCCGTTTCACCTGAGCAAACTTGCGGACTTTCTTCTTGACGCCCATACTGAGCTGTTGTGTGAGGGTTTGAATTTGTTTTAGAAAAGGGTGGTTTCTGAGATCAGTAGAACTGTGGCAGCGAGCAAAGCGTCGTGAACAAACTTGTTGATGAAGTTGAAGAAAAATTCTTATCGCAAGTTGCCAAAGATCAAAAGTACCCTGTAACGCAATACAATACAGTCTTATCCGTCCAATCACACACTGAGGATGGTACATTTGCCCCACAATAGCACTACCAAATTTATTACTAAGCTGTCCGTTTGTAAATAACAATGTCATTTTTACATCGCTAACAATTACCATCCCGAGAACTAATTGACATCTCGCGCTGATTATTTACAGCGCTCCGGAAAGAAGCAATTGCGGTCATTTTGCCTACAAAGCTTGATGGACCAGTATCTAGATCGAAGGAAGAATGGGTAACTATTGGGCCAAATGGGGATTGCTCATTTAACACGGCACCTTGCTGCCTTTTCAACGGCAACATCGCTGGGGAACGGCCATGACGACTCGCATAGGACCATAAGAGACGTTGTCATTGACGGCCCTGGCCTTGTGTACCACGTCTATTCAGTACTTTTGCGGCAATCTGGAAATGCTGCGTCTCTACTGGGAGTACATCCTAGCTGTACCGAAGTAAGCGAGGCATTTATGACATTTCTTGTGGTTCTGCAGCTGGCCGGACTGAATATGTGCGTAAATGCCGTGGCTTTTTTTGAAGATTGAAATGTAGGCCACTGCTGAAGTGAAATTTCTCCAGATACAGGATATATTTTGACGGTGAATTGCCTCTGAGTAAACGAGAGACCAGATTGGCAAGGCTCGAGACGTCAAGGAGGCAATTGGAGACTTGCCGTCTGAGCCACCCCAGGGGTTTCCAATCGCCTAGGATTCCAGAGCAGCGTGCCGCTGTTAAATTTCTTGAAAGTTTGCAAAATGGATATGAATCTCCGAAACGAGAATTATTGCCTGGGAATCCATTCATGGTACCTGCTGTTGTCGAGGACCTCAAGTCGAGGTGGAGCAATTCTGAGATTTCTGCGCATCTACCTCAGAGGATAAGATCTGATTACAAACTAAACGACAATAACTTCCCTTGGTCAAAAGTCACCCAAATCGTACCAGGTGAAGCCGATACATTTTGTGCTGCGTTTGCAGCTCGGAATCCTGGTGCAGGTATACTCACCAGCGATTCTGACCTGTTCCTATTCGACCTAGGCCCGGGGAGCGTCATCATTTACTTTGGTAGTATTCATATTGAGATATCAGAAGCGACAGACGGTTTTTCTAGGTTGTCTATAAACCTGAAAGCCACGTCCTTTTGCCCAGTGTCAATTGCAGATCGATTGGGTATTCCTGCGGTATCATACCTTGCTTATGAACTCAATCAAAGTCCTCGCTCCAAACTCACTGAACTTGTGCAGCGAGCAAAAAATATCTCAAAATCCCATCCTATGCCAACAAAACTACTCAATTTCCTCCATGAGTACGAAACGCAGAACTTGTCCAAATACGAGCCATCCGAGTTCCAGACTTTGCAAGAGTTGGACACAAGGATTTGTGAATTATTCGCCCAGAGGCTTCATACAACCAAATCCAAAGAGGCAGATCAAGTTCCACGAATATATCTGCCGTTTCTTATAGAAGACCATTCACGAAGGTGCGCATGGACGGACTGCGCTGCAATAAGAAGGCTTGCGTACTCTCTATTAAACTTGAAGACCTCTTCCTCTGCTCCTCGCAAGGCAGCTTTCCAGACCATCATTGAATGTGTTCGACGAGGATCAAGATTTGTTTTTGATGAGATGAAATCATTTGAAGGAGAGCAAGTCAAAAAGGAAGCAGCTTCTCTGCTACGGAGACTCGAGTCCTTCCAAAGACGATATTCTCTTTTTCACAAGTCGACTCTAGACTCCGTACTCTTTTGGCGGAGCTATGCTTTACATGAACTTGACAGTGAATTGTTCGACGGCCAGGACGAGTGTCAGGTATTTCAAAACCATGTTGGTTTAAAATCATTTCTTGGTATGAGCCAGACCAACATCAGAGGCTGTGACAATAAGAGATCCATCGAGTGGGGTGCTATCCATGCGCTGGCGCAGCTTCAAGCAGTCTTGTATTCGCTTCGCATGATTTCTCAAATGATTAATTTAATAGAGCCGACTGTCGAAGAAGGGCCGCTAGGACTTCTCCGAAGTCATCTCTGCCAACTTCCACCATTACGTGTACTGATGAGGTCGTACACCGAAGTGGAACGCGAGTTTGATAGAAGTGATTGAGCAATTCCGTCTCAAACATTTCTCCCGGATTCTACGTGGAAATTATTTCAAATACTGAAATGCAGACCTTGTATGCGATGTATACCGCCCTTGTCCTCTTCATTATCCAAAGTATAAATTTACATGAAGTGTAACATATAAAGACGTGGATCAACGGGATGAGCGGAGGAATCCAACAATTCCTCGGCAATATCCCATCAACTCTGAAAGCCGCCGGGCTTCGTTTTCCTGTTCCTTCTTCCACGCCGTCAAAGCAGTGCGCAAGTTCTCTACCAGTTTTGCATCTGGGGAGCCAAGCGATGATCCAGCATCACCACTAATCACATCACTATGCACTTTTAAGAATACTGCCATCCAAGCATTCACAAGTTCAAAGTCTCTCTTCAGTCGAAGGCGCTCAGTCAAAGCCTCCACAAAACTCACGAGCTCACAGAACCCGTCTGCTTGTAGCCGGACATTCAAAGACCGTATTTCCAAGTCCACTTTTCCAGGTGAGAGTGACTTGAAATAGTCCACAAAAGACGAAAAATCCCTCTTGTTAGCAGCAGACCTCAAAAGCTTACTTACAGCAGAGTCCTGTTGCGACAATAGACTTTTCGAAATCGTGGTTGATGTTGTCTCTTTCGGTTCTTCAAATCCGACTATCGCATTTGTGGGCTGATCATTCTGAAGCGACGGGAGGAAGAAGGGCGCCTTCTCCGGAGCCTTGGGTGGTTCTTTTGGTTTATTTCGAGCCTGTCGAGAGATTGTCAGCACCTCCTTACAAGAAGAAAGTATATCGCAAACATCATACCCTGACAACATCTAGATTAACGAGTGTCTGCCAAGCTGCCCGAGGCACAACACTTAAAGTCATCATGTCTCGATCAAGCTGCTCGACAGATATTGCCATATTTTCGGGTTCTCCTTCGTTTCCATCTGCGTCCAGTGCGGCATCAACTATGCCTGACCTCGATTCGACCGAAGTCGTCAAGGTCAAGTCTCCAGCCAGGGTAGTCTCGTCAATGTGAACGGGTCGGAAATTGGTAAATAGACTCTTATTATTCCAAATGTGCACACCGACCTCGTCCGCATGGGCAGTTGCAAGAAACTCCCCTGTACCTGAAAAGGCGAGGGCCGTGCAAGTCGTGGGAACACGGAAAATGTCTACTAAATGACCCGTCGGCAAGTCCCAAACTCTTATGATAGAGTCCATAGACGCGGCAATTATCCATCTGCCATCGTTAGAGAAGACAAAGTCATTGATCTGGCCTCGACAGCCCCAAAGTTCTCGGACAACTTTTTTCGTCTCAAGGTCGACGATGCGGATGGACAAGTCATCACAACTCAGAGCAGCAAGTTCATTTATGCCACTGAAACGTAGTCCAGTGATAGCAGCCATGGGTGCCCAATTTAGGTCGGCTATAAGGTTGCCAGAATTGAAATCCCAGAACTACTAATGTTAGATTCGTTTCAATAAGGTAAAACGATTGAAGTACCTTGAGTTTCCCGTCTAATCCGCAACTGACGAGATTGCGGTTCAGATTATCAATAGCAAGACCGGTCACGGCCTTCGAATGTCCGATTGGAATCTTTCCAGACTTGTTTTTCGATGATGCTGGTGGGAACCTCTGTCGGCGCTGTCCAGATTGTAGATTATAGACATCAATTATGCCTCCAGAGGACCCTAGTGCGGCAAATGTACCACAGTTCGAGATGGCAACACTCTGTACAATATTAGTAAATTTCGATCCCAAAAAATGGATGTTTCTTCGCACCTTGACTTCCGTCCGATCACTACTTTCTAATGCCCATCGTCCCGCCTTTTTCTTCCCCCAATACCAAGTACGTGCAAACTTATCGCCTCGATGCGCTGTGACGACGCTCTCCCATCCATTCTCGCCTTGCGGATTCCTCTTCAGATCTCTTGAGTTTGTCCAAACCTGATGGCTACTCGAGCCCAGTCCTGGATCGCGATTGAGGGAGCACGCAATCGACGTAATCTCAGGAGCTTTGAGTTCTTCCACAACCTCAGATGCTGACATGCCTCGCTTCTTGGCAGTTGCCTTAACCTTGCCCTGCGATAGCTCCACGTTTTGCCCGTCCCTACGCAGACTAAAGGCCCAAAAGGAATGATCTCGTGACGCGCTCAACAACCATTTACCGATGGAGTCACTGCCGTCAGAAGCCGAAGGGAGAAATTTCAACGAGCAGATCGCCGCAGCATGACCGCCTCGGGCGTGTAAAGGTCTAGGAACCGGTGAGAAAGGCGAGACATCAAATATCCACGTCTTCAAGGCATTGTCTCTGCCAGAGGAGACCAGGACCGGCTGACCGTCGAGAAACTCAATCTTGTTGATCCCACTGTCCGAGCTTTGGGCAGTCATGTCATGCGCATTTCTTAAAATTCCTGCCTTTTTGCCTCCATTGTTGAGATCCCATAAGGTAATATCACCGCTGTAGGCTGATGCAGTCGCCATGACACCGGCGTTTCTGCCGTCTTCACCAGCTCCCAGACCGTCGGTACGAAAAGATATCGATGTGATTGGATATGACTTCGAGGCTGCTGTATTGAGCGACAGAAGAACCTCACCAGAGTCAACGTTACTGAGAGCAACAGTTCCACTTCTGTAAGCGATGGCAATGAGAGAAAGGACGGGAGTTGGTTGGATTGCAGTAACCGCGTCGTCTTTTGTAGTTGCTGCTGCAAATCTGTGCAAGAATCTGCCGCTGCTGACGTTCCATAGTTCAACAGTGCCGTCGTATCTTCCCACAAATATCTTATTTAAATACGTCGGCATATTGCACATGTTTCCGGTGAAGACAGGTGAACTTGTCGAGCCCCGAGGAATCTCAGGAAGCAACGTAGTGTAATGTTCATAAGTCGTATTCTTCCATACTTGAATACTCTTCTCACAGCAAGCAACAATCCACGAACCGAAAACGAGTATACGTGCGACAGGGCCAGTGGCGTTTGGTGGGTTTTCAAGCTCAGCGATCTTCCTTCCTCGTTGAAAAACCCATATTCCCGATTCTTCACCAGGCCGTAAGCCTCCCCACGCGGCAAAAACGAAGTTCTTCCACGAGAAAGTAGCGGTAATCAAGCCTGGAGTCTGGGGTCGACTGGCGAACACAAGATTCAAACCGCGCCTGAGATCATATGTCTGGAGAGCTCTTCCCACAGAGGTAGTAATTTGGAACGTGGATTTCCCAAGGCGCACAGAAGTGAATGGAACCGGAGTTGGCGAGACCAAACCCAGAGTCTACAGCGCAGCAAATTGCAACCAGTCAGTTTAATTGCTCAGCAGCATTGAGATTGGGCGAATCTAATTACACATCACTTACCCTGTAGTGCGAAAAAATCCGGGACTGCGATTCCTTCTTCTGGCCTGGAGTTTGTGATTGTACTGTTCTCTGGCGCTTTGAGACAGGCAGGCCGTCAGACCCATTTTCAATCAAGGCCGGCATGACCATCAGTGATCAATGGCTACAGGTTATCTGCGCCAGGTTGTGCGTAGTGCAGACAAGAATTGTTGTTGCGGTGAGGTTGCGAATTCTTGTCGTTGCGGAAGGAAAGAAAAAATTATAAGTTATGCAGCTGATAAGCACAATCTGTAAAGTTTTGTTATTGTATTGTAATTACAATTGCGATAACGATTTAGCCCGGCGGTTGGGTAAGATTTCACTGATTGACATCACAGAAAATTAATTACAGTCTGGATCAAACATGAAATTACCTTACCATACGGTAATTATGAAACATACACATATATCCTAATAATAAAATGTTCCTTCCTCAAGAATTTCTTCTTCATTCTCTCTTTCTTCCTCTTATTTTCTCTTTTCTCTCTCACTTTTCAATTCTCTCTTCATCCTAACCAGATAGACAAATGTTGAATACATCCATCTCTCAGACTCATCATAAGTGGATAATGTTCCAGACTTCTTGGCATTTTCGAGCTTGACGGCTCCAATCTAAAATACACGAATTAACTAAGCTCCTTACCGCTGTTCTTCTGCCATTGACCCATTGGAGGCGGCTTCACGCTTGCGCTTAAGAGGGGCCTTCCGACGAGATTACAGTCAAATCGCATCTCAATCAACAGTTCTTGTCTGACGAAATTGAGCAGTTTCTTGACTAGGTGCGGTTTTAGAAAGAAGGCAATATTAGCTCGATTGGCCGTGGAACGTCCACTTTGAAATTGACTGACTGCGAGAGAACAAAGTCCTAGTTAAGTTGACTATCGAACAGAGATAACCATGGGACAATTGAAAGAAACCTCTTTTCTTAGTGGATGGAGTCGACCCAGATTTACTCACCAAAAAATTGTCCACTTCTGACCATTAGCGGGTGCCCATTCCATAATTCTACCTTTTTCAATCTTTCCCAATGACTGCACAGCTCTGTGCTTCATTCTGATACTCGCCTCTGTCTCGAAGATTTGATTGTCGTTAGTCTTGCGTTTGGCTGTGAGCACCGAGTCTAGAAACTGTCGGCATTGGTTGCGTTTCTTTTTCGTCTTGTTCTGCGGTAGGGCTTGGGCCGTCGACCATGTCGGAAAACGCTAGTGTCTCGAGTGAGCACTCACAACCTTTGTCTATTGCAAGCGAAGATGCAACACCTACAGCCACAGCCCCGTCACCATTCGTACAAGCCCTCGATGCAAAATCCACAGGCAGGGCCGACCAGCTCTCTCCATCAGCAGTCTTTAATAATGAAGAGCCACGCCAGGCCTCTGTCGCCGATCGAGCCAAGTCCAGCTCTTCGTCCGTGAATGATCTCAGTGCATTCGAAAATGCCACCCAAAATGCTACAACTTCGGCGGCTTCTGTTCAACCAGAATCCAAGCGAATGTCCTTCGCTTCGTTACGTTCGCTTGGTTCAGTAAGCAACACTGGCTCCATGGGCGGTCCCATTGATACTGCTACTGGTCAAGAAGATCCCCAGAAGACGAATTCGACCTACACTACTAGATCATCAGTTTCTTCTCTCGATCAACCTAACGCATTTCGATCGAGTCACGCTTTGTCGAATCTTAACCAACCATCTCATGGCCTGCCATCCACACGAAGCGATGCTGGAGGCGAAGGTCGACGATTGTCTAGACCAACACGCTCCTCCAGCAGGGCACCGCGGAGAATGAGTGGAAGTACTGCTGCAAGCTCTGTCAGCGAATCCGAACCCCGCCCACCTTATATCGGAAGAATTGGAGTTTGTGCTCTCGATGTTAAAGCTCGCAGTAAACCCAGCCAAAATATTCTTACGCGGTTGCAATCGAAAGGTGATTTGGACGTGATTGTGTTTGGTGACAAGGTGATTCTTGACGAAGCCGTCGAGAACTGGCCAATATGCGACTTTCTGATTGCATTTTTCTCCGATGGCTTCCCCCTCGATAAAGCAATTGCATATGCAAAATTGCGAAAGCCATTTTGTGTAAACGATTTGACAATGCAAAAGATCTTATGGGATCGCAGGCTGTGTCTCAAAGTTTTGGATGCAATGGGTATTCCTACACCAATGCGAGTCGAGGTAAACCGTGACGGCGGCCCGGTACTGGAGTCGGCTGAAGTTGCCCAACATTTGTACAATTTGACGGGTGTGAAGTTGTTGGGTCCGGATGATGGTGTTGGCGGCGGAGCTACCAAGTCACAATCAATAAAGCTGTCTGAAGACGGGGAAACCCTCGTTGTTGACGGACAAACCATTCGCAAACCCTTTGTTGAAAAGCCAGTTAGTGGAGAAGATCACAACATCCATATTTACTTTCCGAAGGATCAACAATACGGTGGTGGAGGACGACGCCTTTTCCGAAAAGTCGGAAACAAGAGCTCGGAGTACGACCCAAACCTTGTGGTTCCACGATCAATCACCGAGAAAGACACTAGCTATCTCTATGAACAGTTTTTGAGAGTTGATAATGCGGAGGATGTCAAAGCTTACACTGTCGGGCCGGACTTTTGTCATGCTGAGACTCGCAAGTCGCCTGTCGTGGATGGAGTAGTGCGGCGAAACAATCACGGGAAAGAATTGCGATATATCACGAACCTCACCAAAGACGAAGCTGTTATGGCTGCCAAGATTTCGAATGGCTTTGGTCAACGGATTTGTGGGTTTGACATGCTTCGTGTTGGAGATAGAAGTTTTGTCATCGACGTGAATGGTTGGAGTTTTGTCAAAGACAACAACGACTACTACGATAAGTGCTCCAAAATCCTCCGGGAAATGTTCATAAATGAGAAACGCAAACGGGACAAGAATTTCGAGCAATCCGAGCCACCCTCTCCCGATAATGTTTCCTTCAAAAGAGGCGTCTCAGGCTCTCATCGCAGCGCTCTCAAAACAATACTGAAATCACCGAGTCTGCCGAGAATACACGGATCGCCTCACTTTCCCAAAGATCATTCGGTACCTCCCAACGTAATAAGTAACCCGACGTCGGCTCCTTCCAGCGAGACAATACGCGCCGCGATGTCGCAATCCAAGGAGGAGTTGTCTTTGACGACTAGTGACAATGCCTCTGTAACACAATCACCAGCGCTTTCGGTGTCTAATGAGGAGGAAATTATACCACTGCCAGCCTCAAAGCATTCCTGGAAGCTCAAGGGCATGGTTGCTGTCGTACGCCATGCAGATCGGACTCCGAAACAGAAATTCAAATTCACATTTCATAGCCAACCTTTTGTCGATCTTCTTCGAGGACACCAGGAGGAGGTTGTGATCAAAGGCGAGGCTGCGCTTGCAAGTGTTGCTGAGGCTGTTCGTGTGGCAATGGAACAGCGGTTGGAGGATATGGAAAAGCTCACACTTCTCAAAATATCATTAGAGAGAAAAGGGCACTGGCCAGGTACTAAAGTTCAAATCAAGCCGATGTTCAGAAAGCGAAAGCCTGAAGAGATGTCAAAAGCCCCGATTGAGACACACTCTCCCAAGATTAACGCAATGCAGCCATCGGAGGAACCCGCAGGTGGTTCTCAAGAGTGCCTATCTGAAGGCGAGAGGCTTGCCCGCTCACAGACTCGCAGTGACTCGATTTCTGGACCAACTTTTTCCCGATTCTCTGCCGCCGAGAATGATTTGATATTGGATAAGCTTCAGCTAGTCATCAAGTGGGGAGGGGAGCCTACACATGCGGCCAGATATCAAGCTCAAGACTTAGGTACGACTATGAGAGACGACTTGAAACTCATGAATAAAGAAGCTCTGAACGACGTTCGCATTTTCACTAGCTCTGAACCCAGGGTCAGCACGAGTGGTATGTTTGATAAATTGGTCTTGACCATGTTTCTTTTCTGACTTTTTTACAGCACAAATTTGGGCTTGTTCGTTTTTGGACGAGCAAGAGCTCCCAGAAGACTACATTCAAGTTCGAAAAGACCTGTTGGACGACTCTAACGCGGCCAAAGATGTCATGGACAAAGTTAAGAAGAAGCTGAAACTTTTACTTCGCGAAGGATCTGCACCGTCTCAGTTCACTTGGCCCAAGGATGATTTTCCGGAACCTTCTGTTGTTCTTGCGACTGTTGTCCAATTGATGAAGTACCATCGGGACGTGATGCGATACAATTTCCGTCGATTTGCGCGTCCTGACGCGACTGATGCTACGCGCAACCCTGCCAAGGCAACCGACAATACCTCCGTCGATTCGATACAAGGCCGGTGGTGTACTGGTGAAGATGCTGCACTTTTTAAAGAGAGGTGGGAGAAACTATTCGCCGAGTTCTGCGACACAGAGAAAGTAGACCCTAGCAAAATTTCCGAGCTTTACGACAGTATGAAATTTGACGCGCTCCACAACCGTCAATTTTTGGAGTGGGTCTTCACCCCTCAGGAAGGATTCAAAGAACAAAATGTGACACTGTTACAAAAGTCCGAAACCGACAAACTCGAGGAGAAAGTCGAAAATAGCACTTTGGTTGAGAGGATCGGTTTCCGAAAGAGGGCTATGAGCATTGTCGAGTCCCGGCGTTTCGGACGTTTGGAAGATACCTACGGGAATTACTTTAAACTGCATGGGAACCCAACCTCTGCTCGAAAATCCGACGATCGCCTCGTGAAGTTGCGAGAATTGTACAAGTTGGCTAAAGTCTTGTTTGACTATATCACTCCACAGGAATACGGGATCAAAGATAGCGAGAAGCTGGAGATCGGGTTGCTTACGTCGTTACCACTGCTACGCGAGATTGTTCGGGATCTCGAAGAGGTTCAGGCATCACCAGATGCAAAGTCCTTTTTCTATTTCACCAAGGAGTCGCACATATACACACTGCTCAACTGCATTCTGGAAGGAGGTATCCAAACCAAAATCCAGCGAAGTGCGATCCCAGAACTCGATTATTTGTCGCAGATCTGCTTTGAGCTTTACGAGGCCAAGGATAGCGACACGGATACATTTTCGTACTCTATCCGAATATCTATCAGTCCTGGATGCCATACCTTTGACCCTCTCGATGTCCAATTAGATTCGCGCCACGCCATAGGATGCGCTCCTCGCCGAAGTCTTACAGCTCATCAGGACTGGAAAGAAGTGATTGAGACTCTGAAAGCCAAGTTCGACACGTATGTTCTCCTTGTCATATTCAACTTTGTAATGTTTTAATTAACTGACGATATTATACAGAGTGAAACTGCCCAAGAGCTTCATCGCGGTCAATCTAAGCGACAAGCATGTTGACAAGGCGGAGGCAGCCATGAGATGATGATATTGTTAGCAGCCAGCCAGATTCCACAACGATAGTGAAATAAATAATCAGATCCAACTCATGTAAAGCTTCGTATCACACAAATCTCGGTGTTTGTACACAATCCTATAGAATCTGGTTTGTAAGCGAGTCCCCGACGGTCGTGGCTGCTGTGGTTAAGTAACCGCCAACTTCCGGCGTAAACTTTTCCCAAGAACCATCAATTTTACTTGCTTCACCCAACTCTTGGATTGAATAGAACAAACATATCGCGTCTATTTTGTTCGCGTATTTCCGTGAATACTGTACTCTGCTTAGACGAACGATATATGCGAGGTGCAGCCGCAGACACAAGCTCGATCATGTGGAAGCGCGGTCCAAGCCACGCCTCAATGACATCTTCCGTCGATTCACTCTGCTGATTCTCGCGATCGCAGTGAGCCAGCGCACAAAAACGACATTCCACGTTGACAGAGACGAACCGGAGATTGGAAATAGTCGGCTCAGTAAACGACCACAAAGTTGTATTGTTTATAAACTTTGAATTCTGTTCACCTCCATGCTCGTCGCGGGGCGAACTTACCAGCTCTCGCAACAAGATACAGATCGATGGACCGGGAACTCCGATAACGAACGTCTTTTACATCGATTCCACACTTTTTCAGGCTGGCGCGCCGATAGAGCTGAAGCACTACGAGCACATAAGATGCTTCTTGTCCATCAGTCAGGCTACGTGCGCATCGGGGAGGTTGTTAGGTTTGTCTTCTTTCTTAAATACATACGCCTCGTAGTCTGATCTCCTTTCGCCGGCGGGAATAAGACGGAGTCCAGATTTACGAAGCTGATTTTACTAACTGATGATTTGGATTTCTCCGGTAGATACACGTTGACATATACTCCTTCGTTGGATCAGATTCTACCGACTCCAACAGAGCTTCACGTCAAAGTGAAAAACACCTCTGCCATTCCACTCCGGGCGGCGTATCTTCACGGACCGTACAGCCTTTACACTGCGTGTTACCCTTCAGACTTCGACCCCAACAAGCATTATCGAGATGCTGAACGGAGAGGTATACCGCAGTATGAGCCTTATCTCAAGGCCGGTGGAAATTGGACGGCGAAGATTCCCATACCGGAAGAAATTCGAGGTACTGGACCTGGGGCCAGACAGGACATCAACAACAACAGCAACAGCAACGGCAGCGACTATGCGAACTCCGAGAGCGATCACGAGCCGAGAAGGGCGAGCGTATCCTGGATCATAGAGATAACCTCGCAAGTGATATTTTCAACTTCAGCAGCCGTACATTTTGAACTCTTGGTTGGCCGAGATCAGAAATCACTTGAATTCGGCCTCAACAGTTCCTTATCGTCTTCCGGTATGCCACCGCCCGCTCACATCAATGAGCATCAGAGTATGCGTACACAGTCCAGCGGTGACGCTCCGGTCGTTGCAACTAAGGGGGTCTTTTCAAAGTCGGTGACCCTCGTTTTCGACGATTTGAAAAGTCTGTGGAACAGCCCCGAATGTTCTGCATTCAAAGAGAGAGAGCGGATAAATTCAAAGCTGGTCGCAGCCTCAAGTCAATTGCGTGGTCATAATTCGATACCTGCGCCGACTGTATCGCCTCCGACAGAAGAAGCCACGACAAATCGCAAGAAACGGCGAATTCATCTTGTTATTCTTACACATGGTTTGCATAGTAATTTGGGGGCTGATATGCTCTATTTGAAAGAAAGTATTGATGCTGCCGCCGAAGAAGTGAAGAGGGCTAAAAAGCAATTTGCCAACAAAGCTCAATCGACCGACGGAGCACAAGAAGAAGAAGAGGAAGAAGAAATCATAGTGCGAGGATTTCCAGGCAATGTCACTCGTACGGAACGTGGTATTCAGTACCTTGGGAAACGCCTTGCCAAATACATCCTTCTGATGACCTATCCCGATCAGCCGTGCCTGCCGATGAATAAGAAGCAAAAGCAGAAGAATAAAGCGATCTTTCATCCGGAGACTGACGTGCAAAACGATCCCTGGAAAACCCGCCCGTCCGACTGCCAAGTCACTAGTATCAGTTTCGTTGGACATTCGCTTGGTGGTCTCATACAAACCTATGCAATTGCATATATACAGAAACATTCACCCGAATTCTTCGAACGAATCAAGCCCATCAACTTCGTCGCGATGGCTACGCCGTTCCTGGGTCTCAGCAATGAGAATCCGACTTATGTTCGTTTCGCCTTGGACTTGGGGCTAGTCGGCAAGACTGGACAAGATCTCGGTTTGAGTTGGATGTCTCCGCGGGTGCGAAGCCGGTGGGACGCCATCATCAGCAAGTTTGCAGGCAACTCAGGTCCTTCGCAGCAAGAGCAAGCACCGGCCTCCAAACCTTTATTACGGATATTGCCAGCTGGTCCGGCTCATCAGGTGCTAGAACGATTCAGGAATCGCACCGTGTATTCAAATGTCGTGAACGACGGCATCGTGCCGCTGCGAACTTCATGTCTCCTCTTTCTAGACTGGAGAGGCCTCGACCGAGTCCAAAAGGCACGAAGAGAGAATGGTCTCGTTGGTACTATGGCGGAATGGGGGTGGGCAGAACTTACTGGGGCTAATTCCATATCGCCTACACACCACCACCACCACCGTCACTCTCATTCTCGGACAGATATAACTTCAATAGACGGGAAACAAATTCATAATTACAGCATTGAAGAGGACGAAGAAGAGGAAATATCGACGCAAATCAAATCTCAGGACGGCTCACAATTACCCTCTCCATCATCGCCAACGGCACACCGCATCCTGGATGAAACTCCAATCCGTACAGAACCAGAGGTATTAGAGCAGACCAGCTCCGACTCACATACCCGAGAGACTCACCCATCGACCTCCAGCCCCTTGAACCAGTTCTTCGAAATATTCCAGACTAAGAAGCCTCGAAGCTCGACTTCCAGTAAGAAGAGCACCAGAATTATCAAACGCAGCCAAACACTACCACCTTCCAGCGATAATACCGACAATACAAACTCTGGAGAGCTATCTCCTCCCATTGTCCGAGGAAATTCCTTGTACGATGATGACGAAGACTTAAATGCTCCTCCACGGACTACCATTTTTGAATCCGCAGGAGATGTGCTGCGACCCCCGTTGCCTCCCACTGAATTCATCATAGATCCGGCGTCCAGACCGCGGACCATTTTCCACGACCGTGTGTACCATCCAGAAGATATCCCGCCTCCTATTCTAAAGAGGCGAGGCACTATTTTCAGGAGCGGGTCGCGCGACTCCAACGAGTCGGAAGCAGATAGGAACCAAATCGCAGCCCAAGGGTACAAAGGAGGCGGATTGAGGGTCGAAGAAAAAATTGCCCGAGCCTATCACCAGGGACTCTCGTGGCGCAAGGTGCTTGTGCGACTTGAGCCCGACGCCCACAATAATATCATTGTGCGGCGCATGTTCTCCAACGCGTACGGCTGGCCTGTTGTCAAGCACATGGCCGATACCCATTTTGGCAATACCTACTCTGCTCGCACAGAAGACGCGCTGGAATCGAATCGCGAACGAGCGAAACCCCTGGACGTCAAAGTCAGCGATTCGGGAGAAGAGACATACCGTCATTCGAACAATCAATCCCCGCAAAATTTGCCCATTCGACATCCGGCGAGTTTGCCTCCGGGAATCGTTGGCAAGGAGCAGAACCCGACTTCGGAAAGTGCTATACATGATACCATATCGTCTCACCCTGCCGATAATGGGCCACAATCGAGTCGACGCAAATCGATTGACTCTGCGGCGTGGACTGATCGGTATTTTTCCGAAGACGACTCTGCATCTGAAGTGCCGAGTGATCAGGAGTTGTCCACGTAGGTCTGACTATGGTTGTATATAGCCAAGTATTGTTTGCTCGTTGTTGTTTTAGACTCATGTGTATATAGAGACATATAATTCGGATTTCAATTTAATATTCGTTTGATCATGCTACTTCAAGATGAGCTTGAAGAAGATCTATAAAGAGGTTTGACACCTTCAAAGTCAGGCATGAAAATATATTATCCCGCTTTCCCTTTTCCCCGCCTTCCCGATTCTACTCTAAGAAAACATCTGGTTATCGTCGTCAATTCTCCAATTGAATGCTGAATTCACCTTGGAATTACTTCAAATTACATGGGAAAATGGCAGACTCATCAATTGATCTCAAGGCAATTCATGACGTCCTCGTCGACGTTGCCGCTGAAGCTGGCAAGATAATTACCAGCAGTCTTCCAACCATTAACTCGACAGATTCGAAGAAGAACAGTGAGTGGGTGCATCATAGAGGCACAACCCAACGACAATGCAATGTACTAAGTATCTTCAGGCTCAGATTTGGTTACTGAATATGACAAGGCTGTGGAGAACATGGTCTCTCAGAGGCTGAAGGCCAAATATCCGGACTACGAGTAAGCCATTCTTGTTATTCTGCATTTCCCCGCAAACCGTGAAAGAGGGGCGAGATAAGATAGACAGAACGAACTGAAAAATAGCCTTGGAATGAAATGAAAACAGCTTCCACGGAGAGGAAACGTATTCACCTACCCATCCATTGACCGATAAGCCGACTTTCATTGTCGATCCCATCGACGGCACTACCAACTTCGTCCACGGTTTCCCCAGTTCCTGCATCTCGCTTGGTTTCGCAATCAAGCGCAAGCCCGTGGTCGGCGTGGTCTATAACCCGTTTACCACGACGCTCTACTCCGCCGTGAAAGGCGAGGGCGCGTATCTGAATCGGACCAAACGACTTCCATTGAAACAAGCCGACCAGCTAGAAGCGCTGAATGGACTGGACAAAGCTCTGATTGCACTAGAATGGGGCTCTGAGCGGAGCGGGGCGAATTGGGAGACCAAGATACAAACATTTGCCAGTCTGGGCAAGACGCGCGAAAGCGGGGGTGCCATGGTACATTCTATCAGAAGTATGGGCTCGGCTGCACTTAACATCTGCGCTGTTGCTTCGGGGACGTTGGATCTTTATTGGGAAGGGGGCTGTTGGGCCTGGGATGTCTGCGCTGGCTGGATCATCTTGGAAGAAGCCGGTGGGATCATGGCTGGTGGTAATAAAAACGACTGGAATCCTGCTATCGATGGACGAGCTTATACGGCTGTCCGGCCGTCACCGAATGGTCGAGGCCAGAAGGAACTCGTTGAGGAACTCTGGAGTCATGTCCACGGCCGATTGGAGTATTAATGTCGCGCCTCTGCGGTGGATACAAGAAGATAGATAGTTTCACCAGTAAAGACTCGCTATGATATGCAGTAAACTGTTGCAAAGTTACTAGAAAGAAACCAGAAACTTGAAGCATAATTTCCTATTTGCTGCTCTTGTCATGCCGCAACAACAGGGATACACCTTGTTCGTGTCGCTGCATAATGCATGTCGTGATTGGTTCGTTGTTGGGGAGTATCTGATTCGATAAACAACAGGAGGAAGTGGCATGATCACCACGACCATCTCTCTATCTCTCTGGCAGTGGCGATACGCTGATCTTAGACTCACTCTTCACTCTTTCATTTCTTCTTTACTAACTAATAAGAGTCCCGGTTTTGATGATAACAAGCATGTCCCGGCATGCTGTTGATGAGAAGCCCGCCTGTAGTATAGCAGAAGAGGACGGACATCACATCAGATGGTTTGCCACTGCTGATGCCTAGGGTTTTCTGCAGCGTTGCCTAATTGACCAAACACAACGAACGTCCTACGACTCGGCTCTGGGTTATCAGTTCATCAAATCTTGCATCGCCGCATTGAATCCGAACGGTTTTCAGGTTCTCGAAATGTTCTACAGGCCATTTACAGCTGCCCAGCATCCATCGTCTCGTCGAGATCATAAAGGTCATTCGAAACGCGGAGATGATGAAGAAAATGCTCACAGATCATCTCGAAGGAGTCATAGAAAAGAGCAACAAGAAAATATTGATCACCAGAAACATAGAAGAACCTCGTGGATTCCATTTGGTGGACGAACAGAGCCGTTGACGTTGCTAACAACAGTAAAGAAAAGTGACCGGCACACCTCGTCCTCTTCCCCCTCCTCCTCCTATACCAGATCTACTCCAGAAGGCCAACGGTCTAGCACTAGGTATTGCGTTGAGCATTGCTTTAGACATGAAACGGGCTGCTAATCAAACGACGGCAGACATAATACTTTACACAAGAATAGATCGAACGCGAGCAAAAGTCCGGATACTACGACGAAAGTGCCGGGTTCGTCAAAGGCATCGAGAGGATCCAACTCAAATCAGCAATCTCAGAAGAGACCCAGTGTCAGTCTTCTTTCATTCTTTTCTGGAGCAGGGCTCTCTCGCCCAGAAAAAGCTATCCCGAAGTATGTAACTTCATCTCTTGATTCTCCCCTTCCATATGAAGGACCGAAATACTGACTCTATCGTCTTAGAGTGACATGTGTTAGCTGCTTATCAGATGACATACCTACTACAAAGGCAGCACAGCTTGCTTGCTCTCACAACATGTGTTACAGTTGTCTGAGAAGACTTTTCAATCTTTCTCTCACAGACCCGCAACAACATATGCCACCGAAATGCTGCACACAGGATCATATTCCAAGCAGATATGTCAAGTATCTCTTCGATTCAGAGTTCCAGAGACGCTGGATGCTAAAGTATAGAGAATACACCACGAAAAAGAGATTCTACTGTCCCGCTCAGGGGTGTGGTAGATGGATCAAGCCTCATCACATCGTCAAGGACCACGCCGGAAAACCATTGTACGGACAATGCCCTCGCTGCCGGACAACCGTCTGTTGTCTCTGCCGCGCCAAATGGCATGGAGCTCGCGGCGAATGTCCCAAGGATGAGAGCGTACAAAAATTAGAAGAACTGGCTCAAGAAAACGGCTGGCAGCGATGCTACAATTGCTCATCGATCGTAGAGCTCAAGGACGGTTGCAACCATATGACTTGTCGGTGCAAAGCGGAGTTCTGTATGAGATGTGCGAAGAAGTGGAAGACATGTGATTGTCCGTGGTTTAATCACGGAGAGACAGGCGATGCAGGATGGGTCGGGGACGACGACGACGACGTCGATGCTGTCCATCGCGACTATCAGCAGTACCATGATCATTATGTCGAGCCGGCAGCTATATATCTCGAGCGGGAGTATTTTGCACGTCAGTATATCCTCGCTCATCGCGCTGTTGGCTTATACAATGATTTCCGAGTCAGGGAAGAGCCGGAGGAAGCGAATCTCTGGAGAATGGACGTCAGGTTCGCAGCGGCTTGAAGCCATTCGGAAAGGGGATGCTCTACTAATGTCTATTTTGGGAGGCTGGCGGTGTTTTACTGTACCATTTGCTTTAACTTCTGTTAATTAACGGCCTGGATTTTTTCGGATTGCGCATATTCGCTATAAACGTGACTGAGATGATGCTTTTGGGTGATTTCAGCGTATTGATGTTGATGATATGACTTGTAAGTAGTTGATTTAAATGCATACAATATTTCTGAATCCATGTTCATAATTATTCAATGAATTCTTCAGGAATATATAAAATATGGCAAAAAGATGCAGTGTGACGAGAGTGTCCAATCACGGCGTGGGGATCCGCTCCACTATACATAAATTTATCAATTCTAGAAAATTATTCACCAACTATATAACATCTTCACAGACACAGAGAAGAGATCAAATTAACTCGATCAAGTTGAATACGCACTTGACATTTCTGCTCGAAGACCCTCCCTGATACATCCCACTGATACATCCCAATATGCCAACCGAATTAGAGGAAGTAAGTGAACAGAAAAAATTGTCTGGCTAGAATTGAAATTGACAGTCTCGTAGCTCGTGGAGTTTCTCGGTTCACCAAATCCTCAAATAAGGCAGATCGGTATGCTGAAAGTCTTGAAAAAGGCATTCCTGCAGGTCATATAGCTAATAGATAATACAGCTGCCGAGAACCTCACTGCCTTTTCGGAGAGTCAGCCATCCTTGTTCAAAAGCAAGAATCTACAACCAATAAAGGACCTGAAAGTTCTGGTTCGAGATCATCCGGTGCGTGAACTGGAAGTAAATATGAGATCACATTTTTGGTAGTCACTAATGTCCATCACCCAGAGTATTGCCAAAGATGCACTCACCATGTTGATCAATCTGTCTGCAGACGGCCAGGTTCTAAAATTACTCGCAGACGATGATACTTTTGTTGAGCTGCTTATCACAAAAATCACAGTCCGTAATGATCTGACGTTGCTAGAAGATAAAACGAAGTACGTCTAGGTTACTAATGCATCATAGAACAAATCCGAGCCCAATGCAGACGATATCGCAATGCTGTTGGCCAATCTCGCCAAGGCAGATAGTTTCAGTCGAATAATTTCCTTTGACGGAAACAAAAAGACTGAAATATCTTCATCCACAAATACTCTGAATCAACTCCTTGATTGCTTTGTCAAGGGCGCGGAGGGCGCCGTTAATAAAGCCGCAAATTACGATTACCTGGCCTACGTCTTTGCGGATCTGTCCAAGACAGAAGAAGGCCGCAAATTCTTTATTACAAAACAAGACTACGATTCCGTTGTCCCCGTCACGAAGCTGCTTGTCTTCACAGAGCATTCGAGCGATATTCGACGGAGGGGAGTCGCCTGGACGATCAAAAACGTTTGTTTCGACGTTCAGTTCCACCCGGTTCTCATCAGCGAAGAATCAGACGGCGCCAACTTGCTACCTTATCTCCTGCTCCCCATCATGGGCCCGGAAGAGTATCCCGACGATGAGTCGTCGGAGATGCTACCGGATTTGCAGCTGTTGCCGCCCGATAAGTGTCGAGAGCCGGATTATCAGACCATCCTTGCACATTTAGAGTCGATTTTGCTCTTGACAACGACTCGGCAAGCGCGTGACAAAATGAGGAAAGTGCAAGTATACCCCATCATTCGGGAATGTCATCTTGCAGTCGAGAATGAAGAGGTTCGTGAGGCGTGTGATCGACTCGTCCAAGTCTTAATGCGCGGAGAAGAAGGTGAAGTGAATGAAGCCGAGAGAGAGGCCATGGAGCAGGCTGGTGTACATACTCTGCTTGGTCAGACAAAGCCACCGACCACGGAGGCTGAAAGTAAAGTGGATGAGGACGAAGAGGAAGACGAGCAGATAGTAGATGTTTTAGCTTGAATGTAGCACGGGCTGACCGAACGAAGCATTTGCGTGTCTCTAGAATGTCAAGAGTAGATTGTATCAAAAAGAGAGAGAGAGAGAGATGACGTTGAGGAAAATAGATGTGGATGCCTGAGGCAACATCCCGTATTGTGAGTCGCGGAGACAAAACGTCAGATCAACTTAAGCTTGGACAACTTCAAACACTTCACTCGCACTTCCCTCGCCATACAGCACTCGACAGCCCCCGAATACCACGTCTACGCACTTGGTATCTTTGAACTTGATGAAGGCATTCACTTGAAGACGGATCAATCCCATAGCTCACTGCTCAGAAGTGGCGATCTTCAGCTAGGCCGTCAGTCGAGCTGACTTCAGACTCGCGACGTGAACCGCTCTTCAAACCAACGGTCCTCATCGGTTTCTCAAATATGGCTACACCTACGGACCCCAAAATGAGCAGACCGCCAGGCCAAGGTGCGCCGGCGATGAAGATCCGTCGTCCCAGAGCAGCAGATCCTCTTGTGCGGCCCAAGAAAAGACCACCGCCGGGAAAAGCTGCTGCTGGCGGCGCTGTCGCAGGTACCAAGGGTGCAGCAGCACCAGCAGCAGCAACAGCACCGGCTCTGAAAACGACAGCAACGAATATTCCGCCGGATGCCAAACCCGCTACAGATCCTACTACGCTTCGGCTCCAAAGACCCAATGTGCGAGAAGACATGACAGTTAACGGGTTCAGTGGCCCGCCTCTTTCAAATATTGTGAAGGATTACCCGTTGGTCACTACGAAACGCGCTTTGCGGGAAGGATTGAAGCACCACGTGGCTAAGTTTATTTCGAAAAAGAACATCGATCCTAGAGACGAACACCAATTCACGAGACCAGTGAGGCTACAGCGTCGCGACCCCCGCGCCAAACCACCGGATCCAGATGCCGTCAAACGCGAAGAAGAAAAACACGTTCCTTGGGCCATGCGAGACATGACCGAAGCCGAGCGGGCCGAGTTCGAAGCAAAGAAAGCTGCTAGGGAGAAAGAGAGAGAAGAAAATCTGGCGCAAATCGCGCCGTCCGCAGCTACAGCCCAGAAGCAAAAGAATGTACCAAAACCAAAGACTCAGCAAGTCATGAAGGCAGATATGACGGCAGAGGAAATTGCCAAGGCTAGGATCAAATACGAAGAGGCTCTGCCGTGGCATATTGAGGACTTTGACAACAAAAATACGTGGATGGGTAACTACGAGGCGGCTCTTTCGGAGACGTATGCAATGTTTGTTCTTGAACCGACGGGGAAAATGAGAATGGTACCCATTGATAAATGGTATCGGTTCAGCGCGAGAAACGCGTTCAAGACGTTGACCATCGAAGAAGCTGAGAAGTTCATGTCGAAGAAAATCAAGGATCCGCGATGGTTCATGGAGAAACAGCAAGAAGCCGTGCGGCAGAAGGAGCTTGATGCATTTGCCAAACAGCGGAAAGTATACCGAGGCAAAGAGGTCTCTACGGCGGGATTGGACGGTGACGATATGGATTTTGAAGAAGACCGATTCGCCGACGACGAGGAGGTTGACGCGGGTCTGTTTGAAGAAGACGAAGATACGAAGGCTGCCGAGCAGCGTATTAAGCAAGACCAGCTCAAAGCCAATATCTTCAATCTCAAAGAAGAAAAGGACTACGACGAAGAAGAGCTTCGTGAGAAGAAGGAGAAAGAAGCTCGCAAAGTCATTGGGAAGAAAGTGCGGAAAGCATTGCAGCGACGGGAAAAGAACTTTGACTACAGTAGCGGCTCGGATGTAAATCCCTATTCCGATGAAGAGGTACGGTTGAGAATCTGCACACAGGTTTATGTTTCTATTTACTGACATGATACTTGCCAGACCACCTCCGAAGACAGCGATGCCGAGAAGGAGAAGGAAGAAGACAAAAAGACCGAGGACGAGAAAGGCCTTGGCAAGGAGAAAGAAAAAGAGAAAGACTCCAGCGCCAAGGCTAGCACGCCGTCAGGTCGACCCAAGCATACCGATGCCTTGAAAAAGCCAAGCGGTATTGGTCGCAAACGAATTGGATCCCCGAATCTCTCAGATGCTAGTGGAACAGACACATCTCGCAAGAGACCAAAAAATGCGCCTACAGCATCTGTGCCTTCTCCGTCTGGAGCAACAGCTGTAAGAGACATCTTTCCATTTTCTCTGTATCATGATCTAGTGCATCGAACTGACCTCTGGACAGGCCCACAAGAAGCGGAATCGTATAGGAGGGCCAGGCTCTGGTAGTGATGTTGAGGGCGGTAATCTTTCTGGCGCAGACCTGAGCGACGTCGGTAAAACGAAAAAGCTCAAGCTCAACCTCTCTCGCTCAGGAACTCCTCTTGGCTCTCGTTCTGGTAGTCCCGCCGCACCTCTGCGCGCTGGAACTCCAGAAGGTGGCTCAAACCTCAAAGGTGCGTTCCTCTCCTCACTCTCTTCCCCCCCATATTTCAGAAGACACAAAAAAAAGGAGGAAAAATATCACTTACTTATTCCAATATCAGTACCCCTCCGCACCTCGACACCTCGTCCCTCTGTATCCGGCTCATCGTCAGCACCAGTTGGCTCATTTCCGACTCCTGCCGAAATCCACGCCGCCATCCCCGCATCAGGCATTGCCAGTCGTGACCTCCTCAGACTCTTCCATCCACGAATCGGCGAGTCAAAGGAGAATCATCGTCGATTCATTGCCATTGTCAAGGATGTGGGTGTCTACGGCAAGGAGGATCGGTTGTTGAGGCCCGGTGTATTGAAGCAGTAAAGTTCAGATTTGCCGATGAATTTTTCTATCTAGGTATCGGAGCAGAACAGCCATGGATGCGGTGGTATACTTTTACTGTAAATTGCCCATTTGGATCTGGTAGTAGATTGCGAAAATGGAATAAAGCAGCTCCGACCTATCTAGACTATCTCACTTGGATAAGTTACTTAGAATTGAAAGCACCGTTACACAGTTGACTACACATGAAGATAGTGACGGAGTTATTCAGCAACAATTCAAATGCCTTAAAGACATTACTTTCTAGATTGTTGACCTCACAGTCCTACAAATCAGGCGCGGAAGATATGTTCATAAACCTCCATTCATCTGGATAATTAAAAAGGTATAAAGGTCTAATGTAATGGTGATGAAATCTCCTTCGACAACGACATGCAGCAGACAACAAACACACCGAGGTGCATAAAATAAGCATGCACCAGAAAAATAGAAAGACAGGAATTAAGAAAGATTTTCAAAAAACGTCCAAGGCGTTCTAATGAGTCGGATAAATGTATCAGAAAAAAACGAGACGACACGCAAATGAAGAAAACAGAAACTTAGACTTCATATTTCATTCATGACTCCCGAGACATTAAAAGGTACCTCCAGATACTACAAAAAAATAATCATCACGAAGCCGGAGCACGAGCAGCGGCAACAGCCTCCTTGGGATCCTCGTATTTATCCCAATTAGCCAAGACATTGGCAATACGAGGCGAGCCAGTCAATTTGTACACTTCCTCAAAGTATTCCTTTGTAATCTCAAAGGGACGAGCAGTGACGTTGGGGATGTACTTTCCAATCAACTTGCTGGGATCGATCGTGGTCTTGTTAATCTTCTTAAGCAAGAATGATCGGAAAGGCTTGACGCCCGAACGCAAAAATGTACTGTGGAAAGGCACGTCGATACCGCGCAGAGGAATGGTTGCGAAACCACGTTCCAGCGCAATTGGTTTGGGCTTGGCTTCGGTTTGCTTGACGCATTCGTGGATGATTTGAACCAAGTGTTCCTTGACATCTTCAAGAGACATTTGTTGCATCAAAGCTTGGATATCGATCTTTTGAGCCTTGAGCACATTCAATAAATTCGTCAGAGTATCAAGAGCACGCAACTAGAACCAGAAAAATTAGTAAGACGTATCTTCTCACCCTGACTAGGATAATAGCGCAACTTACATCTCCAGCAGCCACGTATTGCATGTTGGCCACGTTGTAATTAACAATCTCCAATAGCCATCCCGTAACTTCCGAAATGTTCTCAACGCAGTATTGCAAGGCTTGCTCGTTGAAGGTCTTTGAAATACGGCTAGGATTGACTGCACACATCGAGTAATTGGAACGACCTTGTTCGTCCCGCTCGACAGCAACCTGCATGGTCAAACCGCGGTAAAAGACAACAGACACGAGACTTTCAATGGGCATGACTTCAGCAAGAGCAGCCAATGCGGAGTATTCACCGAGCGAGTGACCAGCAAAGCTGCTATCTCGCTGCACAAGACCCTTAGATCGCATGTCCTCGAAGCTGGCCTTCTCCATTAAAGTCAGCGCAGGTTGAGTGAATTGCGTCGCTGATAAGAGACCCGCGGGAGATCGGTATGTGTACGAATTGGTATTTTCATCAACTTCCTTGAAAATCTTTTCAGATTTGATGGACCCATCAGCGTTGACGGTTTCGAAAGTCATCGACATGTAGTTCTGACGAATGGCTTTGCCGCGTGGGCCCCCGAAATAGATTGTCAGTTCCTTGGGATTGTTCTTCACAATATCAATGATCGAGAATCCGTAGTTCTCCAAGAAATGTCTGTCGGCGCGATCCCAAACTTCTTTTGCAACTTCGCTGCTGGCATAGAGATCCATACCCATACCCTGTTCCTGAGAACCTTGACCAGTGAAGACATACGACGAGACAGGTTGTTCAACCTCCGCCTCGCCCTGCAGGACCATATCTTCGGTGTCTTTATTGCGCACCTCGACCTTGACAATCTTGCGACCTGCAATCATACCAATATGCTCAAGCTTGACGGTGATGGCGTCATTGGGGAGCACCATTCCGACAAGATTGACGTGAAAGCTGCGGACACGGCCGATGTTGTTCTCGGCAGCCCACGTCTCAACTAAGCTCCGTACAGCGGCACTTGAGTACATTCCGTGAGTAATAGTGCCAGGAAGCTTGGCATAACTGGAGAAGACCCGCGAAACGTGAATCGGATTGTAATCGCCAGAAACTCGCGCATAGTTCTCGTTGGAAGCGGGTGCACGGAGTTGCAGGGGTGTCTTGCCGCTGAGAGGGATTGGATTCTCAAAGTTGACTGGCTGCTCAATGGAGGAACCGTTGCGCTCTAGATAATCAATAACGGGATTGCCGTGGGACAAACCAGCTTCGTAATCAACAGAGGCCACTTGAATAATCTCCTTGGTAGGCAATTCGAGAAGCACTTGTCCAATAGTCTGAACGCTGCTGAATACGGTCTTGTTCTTGAAACGCACAAGGCTTTGAAGTCTGAAGGTTAAGGTCTGTCCAAGAAGTTCCACATCGGGCTCGTCCAGGCGGAACCATTCCTTCGACCGCAAGACAGCGATATCCTTTGTCGAGGTGAGATGGACTTGCATGGGTACCTCATCCTTGCGCTGAAATGTATTTTCGTAGTCGTCGTAGGTGCCTCGGTACAAGAATTGACTTGTAACGTGCATGATGGGTTTACCTTCACGCTTGATGGTTCCGCACACCTCGACCATCTTACCTGAATCTTGATTGATGACGGCATTGATTTGTGCAGTGGTATCGAGAACGTCTCCGACCTTGAGGGGCTCGGCTCCAGGGACCATTCTAAACCCATTCGAGAGATGGACCAGCTTGAGGAGATCACCGTCGATTCTTCGTGGGAAGATGGGTTTTGTGATGGCTTTCCAACCCACAACAATGGCAAAGTCCATCGGAGCGTAAGTAATCTGTCCGGGTCGGTTGACAAACGCCTCGCTTGTGTTACCAACAGCATGGACAAAGTCCGCCACGGCTTGGGCCGTCACCGTCTCACGACCACCGTCAAAGATGGCAGTGATTGGAGTGTCAAAGGGTACGTTCTTCTCCCCGAACCAGGCGCGGTAGTAGAACTCCTTGATGCGGTCGTTGCGATGCTCCATGATCTCGTGAATGGGCGCATACCCAGTCTCTGGGTGATAGGTAAAGCGGAATGTTAGAGGAATAACTGCGCCCTCGGCAGTGCGACCCTCAAACATGGTGAGAGAAATCTCTTTCGGGCCCACAGCCTTAATTTCAACAGTTTTCACCAATTTCGAGGCCTGACTAGGTTCTCGGACGCTGATGACTGTTTTCAATGGATCCTCCGGATAGGCAATTTCCACATATAAACCTCTCGTAGGCGCGAGCAGTCGTTTCACCGGATTTGTCTCAAATCGTTGGCCTTGGACAAAGACTTCAGTTGTGAAGAATGCGTGGCGCCATGAGTAAGTTCTACCAGCAAGGAGATGCATCCAGGTATCAAGATCAGGAAGGGTTGCGGATGGAGAGCTGGAAAGTCGATAGGTCGTTTTGGTACCGTCTTGAGACACGGTAAGACCGTCGACTTCAAATTCCTCGATATCAGGCTGTAGAATCTCCCCGCCAAAGTACTCAATGACCGGCAATTCATTCTCCTTGTCTGCATAAATGTCACGAATCAAAGACTTGATATGCCCATGGTGAATACTGTCAAGAATATCTTTGATTGGCTCATCAACCGTCTTGACGTATCTGACCGCCACGGGTCCGGACAAGATGGCAATTCGGCCAACGTCCTGGCCGTAAACAGCCTCCAAATCTTCGGACTGCCACAACGAGTCCTTCTTGAACCAGAACTCAAAGTTCTCGTCGAGAGACGGAACAAATGGCACAGGCTTTTGACCACGACGCTGACATAGCAGAAGGAAATGCTGAACGTCCTGTGCGTTAATCAATTGAGAAGACGCCTCAGGGTAAGCGGAAAGGATCTTGTCCACTGTAGGATATGGCTGATCGAGTTCGGAGTAATTTTGAAGGAGTGAGGCCTGGCCGTTGGCTGACGTGAAACGTTCCTCAACACGGCGAAGGAAATCACCAGTAAGTCTCTTCAAGGATTCATCAATCCAGCGAGACTCGTGCTTGACATACATCAACTCAACCATGCGGTGGACAACTTCGACGTAGGTCATATCTTCCAAGTCGACAGTCTCCCCGGCAGAATTGCGACCGAACCACACTTTTTGGAAGTCGTCGTTCAGTCGCTTGATAATCCAATCCCTATTCTTCTTCAGCTCCGCAACACGTTTAGCCTTGTCCAGCGAGAAAATCTTCTTGTCCAGCTCGCTCCACAGCAGCACGCCACGGGTCGCCAGCTTATGGATGGGTTCACCCATTTCGGATAGAACCGTGATCACGCCTCCAGTTGGCTTCTGATACGTCTGTTCCCATTCCTCGTCCCCGATACCGGGAGCCGCGACCATCGCCTTCTTGGCATTGAGGGAGGTGTGTGCCTCTTTTGCGGTCATCATGCGGCTACCAAACATGCAGCCATCAAAAGGCATGGGAGGATATCCGAATTTGGAAGACCAGGCACCGGTCAGGTAGGGATAAGTATCTTCAGAGCCACCGAAGCCACTACCAGCAACCAAGACGATGTTACTGCATTTGCGAATACGGCCGTACATCGCCAGGATGGGTTGATGGAAGTCTTCAAATGAATGATGACCACCACCACGACCGCCCGTCCACTGCAGAATAACTGGGAATGTAGGGTTGGCTTTGGCAATGTTGATGACTTGCTGGATGGCATCGGAAGAGCCTGGCTTGAAGGAAATGTGCTTGATGCCTAGGGTCTGGATGTATTCATTTGCCACCTCAATGGAGGGGACACCGGCACCAATTGTAAGACCTTCAATGGGGACACCGTCGGCGCGTAGTTTCCCAATGAGAGGAATCTGCCATCCCATGGCACGAGGATTGACGTAGATGAGGTTGACAGTGATACCGCGGCCTGGAGGAATGGCCTTCTCAATCTTCACGAGAGCTTCAGTCATTGTTTTGGCATTGTAGTAACCACCACCGGCCAGCTCAATGTGATAGCCGGCGTTCATTGTGGCAGCGACGAAGTCCCAGGGAACGGTGGTGGGAGTCATGCCGGCAACCATTACTGGCGGCACGCCCAGCAACCTGCTCATCTTGGTGTCCACGTATGTTTGACCGACAGAATTCTTGACAAGACGGGGGCCATGCTCTTTGACCCAGTCGACAGCGTACTTGACGGAATTCTGATCCCGGTCAAATAACTCTGGTTTGTAGCCAATTTCCGCATTGGTGCCATCGAGAGCACCGCCAAGAATCACGCGAACGCCCGTACCATCCTTGTTGCGGTTGGTGAGGACACCCAACCCTGAGATCCCCCCAGGGCCGAAGTCAATGATGTGAGTAGCGCTAGGGAAAACGGTAGCTTGCTCCCAATTGACTGGATCGCGTGTGATCATGCGAACAAGTTCGGGAATGACGTTCTTGCTGCCGATTTCTCGAAGATCCGCCCCTGTCTTGGTATCAAATACCGGAACAACCAGGGACTTGCCGGAAATCTCCATTCCGTCAACATCTTCCAGAATCTGGTCGAATGCGGATGCCAAGTAAGGGCTGTGAAACGGCGCAGTAATCGGAAGGAAGCGATTCACGAATCGCGTCTTGCGCTGAGTGAACGGTACTCTGTTTTGGTCCAGTCCCGTTGGGGCCTTGACTTTTCGTAAACGCAAGTTCAAACCGTACAAGGAGATTGGAGGACCCGTCACGACAAAGTTTCTAGCACTGTTCACCAAGGAGATGGCAATATGTCTGTCTTGTGGCAGATGCTGATTTGTGGCATCGATATGTTCTTGAACAGCTGCGCGCGGAAGATCTCGAATAGACAACATCGGAGTCGGGGTTCCCTCTCCATTCTCGATCGAATCTTGAAGAGTTGACGGCGCCAACGATGTACGGGGATAGGCCTGTTGACTCCTGAGGCCGATCCAGAAGAGAAGAGTGATAGCATCCTTTGCAGCTTTGGCAAAGTCATCCCATGTCTTTGCAGCGGCAATGGCGGCAGCGGTAACCACACCTTGTGAGTGACCTGTAGTTCCGCTGATGCGATCCAGCAGCTCGCCGGGTTCTCTGCCCAGGACTTTACACGTCACCATGTAATGAGCCAACTGGACCAGGCCGATGAGGGGCAGACTGACGGGTGCCGAGACCAGATAGTCAGTGTCAGGCTGCGAATCCCGGTCGTGAAGCCATCGTAGGACGTCCAGACCCTTGGGGTAGAGTTTGACGGCTTCCGGGTCGTGAGATAGAGACTGCAGCAGCTCAGCCGACGAGGAGACCAAATCTTCAACAAATGCCGGGTAGGTGGTGTACACCTCTCGCAGCTCGTCGAAATATTCCTCTATATTTCCCTGACCGCCAAAAACAGTATATACATGAGCCGATTCATCTGCGGCGGCGCGGAACAAAGCGGAGTCGTACGGTTTCGTTGAGCGGCCGGCGGCGGCGCGAGCAGCGTAATAGGCCTTCACAACAGAGACTTTCTTTGCAGAAATACCGGACAAGGAGGCGACGACGGCATGAACGTCGTTGCCCCGCATGAAAGCCCGCTCAAATTCGTTCAGAACGACTTTGAGCACCTCCAAATTGGTGGGGTGTGAATCCTGATCGCCCTCGTCCACTTCTTGGGCGACGTGCCCGACGTATCGAGCGACCAGCTCTAGAACCGACGAGGGCTCGTCGTCTTGAGCCAACTCGTCCGTGGCCGGCGGCAAGGACGCATTGAACGTCTCTTTTAATTGAGTGGCCTGAAAGTGTAAGGAGGTAGGGACGAGGAAGGAGAATTCGAGTGAGCCATGAGTGAGAATCAGAGGGCGGAGGGATTGGGAGGAGCGAGGAGTATTAATGCCCGTCTGAGGGCCGGTCGATGGTCCGTACATCGCTTGTCATGCACGAGCGTGGTCGTGTTTGACAATTCAATATCGTTTAAGTCGTGAAAACAGCCAATTCGACCGCAATGCTGGATATTTGACGTTGTTAGTATTTCCCCACGCAGTGTCAAAGCAATCAGATACTCGAGGGAAACAATTGATTCTCGACCTCTTTTTCTTTCAGGTTTCTTTGAAAGGGGAGTCACGCACCGTGAATGTATGTACAGCGAACTCCTTCGACACCTGCCACAGCCGATGGAGTTGACTGCCGTCGCCCGATATTATTTTAGTATTTGTGAAAAGGGCTGTTCTATAAGAATGAGACAGAAGGAGAGTAAGAAAAGAGAAATGTTCTAAGGAGTCTGGAATAGCAGACGAAGAGGTGTGGGATGGAGGAAGAGAGGGAGGAGAGGGATGGGATAAATTGGTGGAGTAAAAAATGATTGATAGAAGAGGCACGGAGGAAGGAAAAACGAGCCGATCAGACAAGCTCAGCTGTATGGGATTGTGACCTGAGAATTGAGGCCACCAAGATCAATGGGCGGAAGGAGCGAAGGATACTTCGTCCGTACCTTTTTTTTTTTTTTTTTTTCTCTCTGTGTTTGCTTGACAGGAAAGTGTGGGCCGGGCAAAAGGGTGGGATTATGGACAGCTCCTTCCTGCCTGGTAAGTTGAATTGTAATTGAATTAAAGCTAAGTAATCATTATTATTACTGCCAGCAAACAATAACATTTGTATTGTACTCTACTACTCTGTAACCTACATAGTTAACTAGTAATTCACTATAGTTGTTGTAACAGAGCTGTTCTATATTTTTTCTTCTTTCTGGTTGAGAATGAATTTTGGAGCTGGTTGAATACCCACAAGCTCCTATTGGGTTTAGCGTATCGCGGATGCCTCCCAAACCAAAACGGTTGGGCGGATCCACTGTACTCCAAGCCAATCAGATGGGGTATTGTGGCTACTGCTGCCCACACGGTCCATGCCCTGCGGATGGACTCGGTATTTATTTTATTACATATTATTACACTACTGAGTATTATTAAATGTACTTGTCCCGACGATGACGAGCTACAGCGTTGAGCTCATACTGCGGTCAACGAGCTGCATTATGAAGGATACGCTACTGTAAAGAAAAAGAAAAAGAAAATGTCAACCTACTGCCCTCGACTTCACTATCCAATGTACTGATCTGTGCTTACTGGTCGCTACTAAGCGCGTAAAGTTTGTTCTGCAAGGGAAAAAATGGTAGCCTGCAAAATTGTGACTGTGGGAAGCAGAGCAGTCGATACACATAACACAATACCTAACTAAGTTATTTTACCAATTTTTCTTTACTATGTACATGTACTGTGTAGTACTCCGTAAATAGAGTTGAACTCTGAGCAACCAGGGTCACTTCAGCCAATCATATTATTGACAATTCAAGGAATGATCCATTTATAGACTAGCGTCATCGACCAATCTGGAATTTACGGAAATACACCCAAGCTTTGGCCAATCAAACTGATAGGATATCCATCCCTACTCTGGATCAGGAATAGCGCATTCCCGGCAGCTCCAGACTAGTCTATCAACTTTTGCCCTCGACAACCCCAACAGTTGGCCTGGCCCGTTCCGACTGGCTAGTTCCATCTTGGGCCCTCAGCAGGGGAGAAGAAAAAAAAAAGTCGTCTGTAATATTTTCGTTGGTGTATGCTAGCACATTGTTGTACAATTGAGAAAGTAGAGACTGTATGGTTGAAATCCCAAAGAAAAGCCACCGGGAACCAGCCAATTTGTTGTCCTTAATAATCTATTGTTAATAATACGCTACGTTGACTGCAAAGTAGCAGTAAGTAGTAGGTACACACTACATACTACATAGTGACTAGTTACGAGTACGCCTCCGTACATCTTGTTATTTTTATTTACGGAGAACGGCTACCATTTTGGCTCCAAGGTTGCTTGCTCCTTCCTTTTTCCGTTCCGTGGTTTTTTTTTTCCCTCCTTCCTTCTTCCCCTCCAGCTTCACATCTCCGTCGTTTCTGTTTTGGGAGCTGCGAAGATTCATCTTTTTCTTCCTTTCTGAATAATATTCTCTTTTTTCATTGACTTTTCTCCTTCTCTCCTCACAATAGACTGGCTGGGAATTCATCGCGCCTGCATCACACACGCTCATTGTGTTCCTGCACCTGAGCTTCGGTGACGGAATTCTCCCTCGCCAGGCCATCAAACTCGGATTGTCGTTGCGGTGATTTATGTGAACATCTACTCACAGGCAATTCATTCGGACGGAGCTCCCATCGACAATGCGTCCCGAAATCGAGCAAGAACTCGCACATACCTTGCTGGTCGAGCTGCTGGCCTACCAGTTCGCCTCACCAGTCCGATGGATTGAGACTCAAGATGTCATCCTCGCCGAGAAGCGGACGGAGCGGATAGTGGAAATTGGTCCTGCAGATACCCTGGGGGGCATGGCAAAGCGGACGTTGGCATCAAAATACGAAGCATACGATGCGGCCACGTCCGTGCAACGGCAGATTCTCTGCTATAATAAGGATGCCAAAGAAATTTATTACGACGTCGATCCTGTCGAGGATGAGCCAGAGGCCCCAGAAGCTTCAGCAGAGGCTGGCTCGGCGGGCCCGGCCTCTGCGGCCGCCCCAGTCGCTGCTGCTCCTGTTGCAGCAGCGCCTAGTGCAGGTCCTGCTGCGATGGTCGACGATGCCCCAGTATCAGCGACCGATATCGTACGAACGTTGGTGGCTCAGAAATTGAAGAAGGGGCTGACGGAAATTCCTGTAAACAAAGCTATCAAAGATTTAGTCGGAGGTGAGTCAACAATTTTTGGAGTGTTCGATATTAGGGACCGTCCCGCATAGAGACTGACCAGCAACACTCTACAGGTAAATCCACTTTACAGAACGAGATTCTCGGCGATCTAGGTAAAGAATTTGGCTCAACACCGGAGAAGCCCGAAGACACACCACTCGATGAATTGGGTGCTTCAATGCAAGCGACATTCAACGGACAGCTCGGAAAACAGTCATCGTCTTTGGTTGCGCGCTTGGTGTCTTCGAAGATGCCGGGAGGTTTTAATATTACGGCCGTCAGGAAATATCTCGAAACCAGATGGGGCCTTGGGCCTGGACGACAAGACGGGGCTTTATTGCTAGCATTGACTGCCGAGCCGGCCTCTCGCCTGGGCTCTGATGCTGATGCAAAGGCTTATCTGGATGGAATTGCAAACAAATATGCTGCACATGCTGGTATCAACCTTTCGTCGCCTAGTGCTGGTGGTGATAGTGGCGCTGGTGCCGGTGGCGGCATGATGATGGATCCTGCTGCTATTGATGCTTTGACCAAGGATCAGCGTGCGTTGTTCAAGCAGCAATTAGAAGCCATTGCCCATTACTTGAAGATGGACTTGCGGGCGGGCGACAAGGCTTACCTTACATCCGTCGAAACCCAGAAAGCCCTGCAGGCTCAATTGGACCTTTGGCAGGTCGAGCACGGGGATGTGTACGCCTCCGGCATTGCACCTTCCTTTGATTCGCTCAAAGCCCGTATCTACGATTCATCCTGGAATTGGGCTCGCCAAGACGCCATGAGCATGTACTACGACATCATTTTCGGAAAACTACAAGTCGTGGACCGAGAAATCGTCAGTCAATGTATTCGTATTATGAACCGCTCAAATCCTCTTCTTCTCGACTTCATGCAATATCACATCGACAACTGTCCCACCGAGCGTGGAGAAACTTATCAACTCGCAAAGGAGCTGGGCGAGCAACTGATCGAAAATTGCAAGGAAGTTCTCGGTCATGCGCCCGTCTACAAGGACGTTGCAATTCCCACCGGCCCACAAACCACAATCGACTCCCGAGGCAACATCTCTTACGAAGAGGTCTCTCGGGCCAGCGCTCGTAAATTGGAGCATTACGTGAAGCAAATGGCCGAGGGCGGTCCTATTTCGGAATATAGTAACCGCACCAAGGTGCAGAACGACCTCAAGAGCGTATACAAACTGATCCGAAAACAACACCGTCTATCCAAGTCTTCACAACTGCAATTCAACGCCCTGTACAAGGAAGTGATCCGTGCTCTTTCCATGAATGAGAGCCAAATCATGCCTCAGGAGAATGGCAATGCCAAAAAGGGTCGTCTCGGAAAACCCAACGGTACACTTCGCCCCGGAAAAATCGAGACCATCCCTTTCTTGCATCTGAAGAAGAAGGATGACAACGGCTGGGAATACAGCAAGAAGCTGACTGGCATTTACTTGGATGGCCTGGAGTCGGCTGCTCGACAGGGTATTACTTTCCAGGGAAAGAATGCTCTGATGACCGGCGCGGGCGCTGGATCTATTGGAGCAGAAGTTCTTCAAGGTCTAATCAGCGGCGGCGCTAAAGTCATCGTGACCACGAGCCGATTCTCACGCGAAGTGACGGAGTATTACCAGAGCATGTATGCGCGTTATGGTGCAAGAGGGTCCCAGCTTGTTGTTGTGCCCTTCAATCAAGGTAGCAAGCAAGACGTAGAGGCTCTTGTCGACTACATCTATGACTCGAAGAAAGGGCTTGGATGGGATCTGGACTATATTGTACCGTTCGCTGCCATTCCCGAGAACGGCCGTGAAATCGATAGCATCGACTCCAAATCCGAGCTTGCTCATCGCATCATGTTGACAAACTTGCTTCGACTTCTTGGTTCCGTCAAGAGCCATAAACAAGAGCATGGGTTTGAGACACGTCCTGCCCAAGTCATTCTTCCCCTTTCTCCCAACCACGGTACATTCGGAAACGATGGTCTGTACTCTGAATCTAAGCTCGCCTTGGAGACTTTGTTCAACCGATGGCACTCCGAGAGCTGGGCCAGCTACCTCACCATCTGCGGTGCTGTTATCGGCTGGACTCGTGGCACCGGCTTGATGAGTGCTAACAACATGGTGGCTGAAGGTGTTGAGAAACTTGGTGTACGCACATTCTCTCAGCAAGAAATGGCTTTCAACCTTTTGGGCCTCATGGCTCCCGCCATTGTCAATCTTTGCCAGGAGGAACCGGTCTTTGCCGATCTTAACGGCGGCTTGCAATTCATTCCAGACTTGAAGAGTCTCATGACTAAACTCCGCAGTGAGATCATGGAAACTAGTGCTGTCCGTCAAGCGGTTATCAAGGAAAATGCCATTGAAAACAAGGTCGTCAACGGAGAAGATAGTGAAAATCTCTACAAGAAGGTCATTACTGAGCCGCGGGCCAACCTGAAATATCCTTTCCCGCAATTACCCAGCTGGGACGACGAAATTCAGCCTCTCCATGAACAGCTCAAGGGAATGGTTAACCTCGACAAAGTGGTAGTCGTGACTGGCTTTGCCGAGATTGGTCCCTGGGGAAATGCTCGTACGCGTTGGGAAATGGAAGCGTACGGCAAATTCTCATTGGAAGGTTGCGTTGAAATGGCCTGGATGATGGGCTTGATCAAGAACCACAACGGACCGCTCAAGGGCAAGCCTTACTCAGGATGGGTTGATGCCAAGACAGGTGAACCTGTTGACGACAAGGATGTCAAAGCCAAATACGAAAAATACATTCTCGAGCATACTGGAATTCGGTTGATCGAGCCCGAGCTTTTCAACGGCTACGACCCGAACAAGAAACAGCTCCTCCAGGAAGTCGTAATAGAAGCCGATCTCGAGCCCTTCGAGACCTCCAAAGAGACTGCTGAAGAGTTCAAGCGTGAACACGGTGACAAGGCCGAGATTTTCGAGATTCCCGAGTCTGGAGAATACCTCGTCCGTTTAAAGAAGGGTGCCAATCTCATGATCCCGAAGGCCCTGCAGTTTGATCGTTTGGTGGCAGGTCAGATCCCAACAGGCTGGGATGCCAAACGATACGGCGTGCCGGACGATATTATTGATCAAGTGGATCCTGTGACCCTCTACGTCCTTGTCTGCACTGCTGAAGCCCTACTTTCCTCGGGTATCACCGATCCTTATGAATTCTACAAGTACGTACACTTGTCTGAAGTCGGCAACTGTATCGGTTCTGGTGTCGGAGGAACTACCGCTTTGAGAGGAATGTACAAGGATCGCTACCTTGACAAACCCGTGCAGAAGGATATTTTGCAAGAATCATTCGTCAACACCATGGCTGCTTGGATTAATATGCTCCTGTTGTCGTCTACTGGTCCTATCAAGAGTCCTGTCGGTGCATGCGCAACATCTGTTGAGTCGCTGGATATTGGCTACGATACGATTGTCGAAGGGAAAGCTCGTATCTGCTTAGTTGGTGGGTTCGATGACTTCCAGGAGGAAGGATCGTACGAGTTCGCCAATATGGGTGCCACCAGCAATGCGAAGGAGGAATTCAAGCGAGGACGTACTCCGCAGGAGATGTCTCGCCCGACGTCGACGACGCGTAATGGATTCATGGAATCGCAAGGTTGCGGTATCCAGGTTATTATGACTGCTCAGCTTGCCCTTGATATGGGTGTGCCCATTCACGGAATTATTGCCATGTCTAGCACAGCCACCGATAAGATTGGACGATCAGTTCCGGCTCCTGGCCAGGGTGTGCTTACTTCTGCTCGCGAGAATCCTGGAAATTTCCCGTCTCCATTACTCGACATCAAGTACCGTCGTCGTCAGTTGGAACTTCGTCGTCGGCAAATCAAGCAATGGCAAGAGTCTGAGATGCTCTACTTGCAAGAAGAAGCTGAAGCACTTAAGAGCCAAAGCTCTGAATCCTTCAATGTTGCAGAGTATATGAAAGAGCGCTCTGAGCACATCCACCGCGAGGCGATCCGTCAAGAAAAGGAAGCCCAGGCGAGTCTCGGCAATGATTTCTGGCGCCGAGACCCTCGCATTGCTCCTCTACGTGGTGCATTGGCTACTTGGGGCCTTACTATCGATGACCTTGGTGTTTTCTCCTGCCACGGAACGTCGACTGTTGCTAACGATAAGAACGAGTCTGACGTGATCTGCCAGCAGTTGACTCATCTAGGCCGTAAGAAGGGTAACGCGGTGCTGGGTATTTTCCAGAAATACCTGACAGGTCATCCTAAGGGTGCTGCTGGTGCATGGATGTTGAACGGATGTCTCCAGGTACTAGACAGTGGTCTCGTTCCAGGCAATCGCAACGCAGACAATGTGGACAAGATCATGGAGAAATTCGACTTGATGGTCTACCCGAGCCGTACACTTAAGACGGACGGCATCAAGGCGTTTTCAGTCACCTCTTTCGGTTTCGGTCAGAAGGGTACACAGGCTATTGGTGTTCATCCCAAATATCTCTATGCTACTTTGGACAAGGCGCAATTCCATTCTTACCGTGCCAAGGTGGAAGCCCGTCAGAAGAAGGCTTATCGATACTTCCATAACGGTATGATCAACAACACACTCTTCCGCGCCAAGAGCAAGGCTCCCTACGAAGACAATATCCAAAGCAAGGTCTTCCTCAACCCCGACTACCGGGTTAGTCTGAACGCTAAGACTTCCGAGTACACGTTCCCTGCCACCTTTTCGCCAGAACCCATTTTACCCACCGGTGAAGATTCCGAGAAGACTCGTAAAATCGTCGAATCCCTAGCTGCGGCTACGGCAGCACCCAATTCGCAAGTGGGTGTGGACGTCGAGGACGTGACAGCCATCAATATCGAGAACGACACTTTTATCCAGCGCAATTTCACTGAGCGTGAGCAAGAATACTGCCGTAAAGCTCCTGCGCCTCAGGCGTCTTTTGCAGGAAAATGGAGCGCAAAAGAGGCTGTTTTCAAGTCTCTCGGCGTGCAATCTAAGGGTGCCGGAGCTCCTTTGAAAGAGATTGAGATTGTCAACGATGCTCATGGCGTTCCTGTTGTCACTGTAAGTCTTTCCGTATTGAGTCGATGAATTGGAGTCTCTTAATCATAGTGACATTACTAATGGATATTCTGAACAGCTCCACGGATCTGCCGCCGAAGCAGCCAAACTTGCCGGTATCAAATCGGTGAATGTGAGCATCAGCCACAGTGATTCTCAAGCCATTGCTGTTGCTGTCTCGAAGCTCTAAAATGGGACTGTTGGCCGGATTTTCTCGTGCATTTATAGATAGACTTTTAATTGACCCTTTTTTTCTTCTTTGTTCTTCTTGTTGGTCTCCATTTTCTTCCATGTTTTTTAATGCTTTCTTATAATGAGCGATGAATTCTCCCATTTGAGTGATACTTTTGTATGTTTTCACCACTGCTCGATATATTTACTGTTGGTGGAATTGTGCAACCGGAGATAGAAAATAGAAACCTAAAATTACAGCCATGATATAAGATTTTTTGGAGCTTGTATTCATGTAAGCTACATTGGTGACATTTAATATTGGCGACAATTGATGCCACTTAAACTACATACAACATATCCAAAGATTCAACCAATGACCGAGCCAAGCTCTACCGTACATTCTGTACAAATAGAAACAGAAAGACCTAATGACCGGTTGCCCTACTCATTGGTCCCCAATTCAAATCCGGATTCATCGGATACCGCACGACTTTCCTCTCTCTTCCGATCTCCGTCGAGAATTTTTTCCCTAACTCTTCATCAAATTTGATAGGCAGCGCGCTTGGGTGTGGCCTCGTTTCTTCTTTCTCGTTGTCATTGACTGCTGCTGCTTCTGCTGCTGCTTCTGAACTGGTTGTTACATTATTAGAAGCACCACCAGACGAGCCCTTTCTATACAGAGCCGCCTCAATTCTAACCGTGAGATCAGCAAGGTCCTTCCCTTGTTGCAAGGCAAGCTCAATTTCTCTTTTCAGCGCATTGACTGCACTTTGTTGCTCGAGAACTGTTCTATCTTTCTTCATGATCCCCGCAGCCGCAGTACCGGGTTTGTATCGATGTTCACCAGCAGCAGCAATAGTAGTAGTGGATGATGCGGACTCTGAGCGTTGTCGAGCCCATTCACGCATGATTTCCCATAATACGTCCCACGGCGCATCGGTGCGGACGGTATTGGGTCGTGTATGGCTGCGCGTAGTGCGAAAGCCGAGACCGTGTAATGCGCCTCGAAATGCGTTGATGGGTATGGTCTCGGTATGCAGGACTTTGCATAGGGCACTGAGACTGACGAAAAAGGGGTATTTTTCTCGCTCGTGCGGTGAGAGACGCGGAATAATAGCTTTTTCTGTCTCTGTTGCTGCTGCTGATTTTGTCGTCATTTCTTGTGCTTTCTCTGTGTTCTCGTCTTGTTTACTCTGATTGACGTCTCCTTCGGCAGGACCACTTAGGTCCAAGTCTTCCTCCAAGGCGGTAGTAAGCATGCCCTCTATCCGATGTAAAGTATGGTATATCTTGGGATCAGACTCCGGCACCAGATCTAGAATCCTTTGGATGAAATGAGGATTATGCAAAGGTCCTCCCCACATAGGACCAGCGAGGTGCGTTTTGAAGCCGCAATGCTCACAATGCTGCGGCGCCGTGGGCGCTTGAGCCAGGCCGTAATTGCGCACGATTTGACCGTCACCCTTGCCGGTCTTGATCTTGACACTGGTCAGGTATTGTGTAGTCCAGGCACCGCAGCCAGCGTCACAGTTGTAGACAAGCATGGTGTTACTGGATAGACACTTGACCTGCACGGGGGATTTGTGCACGCGCACAAATATTCGCGCATAGTAGTCAATCGATAGGGATAATAAAGGCTCGACGGCTAGACCGTACTTGGCCCCTGCGCTCGCTACGGCGTGGATGAGTAGACGAAGACCTACTTCGTGTCCGTGCGGAAGTCGGACGGGAATTCCTCCATATAGCGAATAGGTCTTCTCGGGATATCCAGTGGATGCAAAGACAGCTGCATCCGTGCAGGTCACGCACAGCATGCCGCCGTCAGTGACTGCCTGGACTGCTGCGTCCAGGAACGGACCAGCCGTACCGTAAGGATCAAGGTCAATAACGTGGAATTTCCTGTTGTGTGCATCTGTCTCGCTTTGAAGACTGTACATGTAAGCTCGTGCATCGCCTACGTTGGGTCGTACAATGTCTTCCACTTGATTATATTTGATGTTCTTCTTGATTGCGTCGACGGCCAATGCCGACAGGTCATTCGAGACAACCCGAGTTGCGGCCGGGATTTCTTTGGCGTAACGTAAAGCTCGCAGACCAGTGGCGGACAGAGCGTCGAGAATCTGAAAGTGTACTTTTCTTGCGGGTGCCGGTGCCGGTGCCGGCGCTGAGGAGAGAGATTGATCTCCGGCATTCTCTGCTGAAGTGTCCGTCGTCGCAAGCTGATTATCAGTCTGCTGCTCTGCATGACTTGATTGATTCGTATCTTCCGCACGAGGCCGTTTGGTAGCTACTGCCTCTCCCGGTCCAGCTCCATTAAGGACCTGGACCTCCTCCTCATCGAGACCGGCATCAGGCTCATCCTCCTCCTCCCTTTTTCTCTTCTTCCCCCTCGCCTTCTTTTTCCTGCCATATCTACCTGCGCTATGCTTCCGCGCAAGAGCAGAGTGATGGTCCGCAAAGACTTTAATAGCCAGCACGCTCAAATCTCGATTGAACTGTTGAATCGGATTATAAAACACGGAAGCCTGTTGCTCAAATCCGCTTCCGCGAGGTTTCAAATGTTTTGGGCCATCTTTGACCGGTTTCAAGATAGTTGCGAGGCCTTCCTTGACCGACTCGTATTTTTTGCCGTCAATTGTTACGGTGCTTGAAGACGTCGGGGCCTCTGATACAGTCTCGTTGGCGGTGGGCGTTGATGCCGTCGCCGCATCGGACGACGACGCCATAGCTCTGATCGAGCAGAAGTAGCTGAGTTTCTGGAATAGCGGTCGTTGCACTCGTGCAGCTGAGAAAGTGGGATTGATTTTCGAGTTAGCGTATCTGAATCTAATCAATTTCATTGGCCTGCAATGGCATTCGAGCCTGGCGCGAGGTTGGTTAATTGTAGGAAGTCAAGAAACCGAAAATTCTCCGCCGACCAGAAATAATTTAGACGCACGGGCCACTTTGAGCTTCGTCTTAATTTTCTACTTCAAAAAGACTCACTAAAGTCACTACTGATGGAGTGTAAATCATAAATTATATATGTATATATGTATATATGTTACATTATTAATTATTATTATGTACGATGCGTAATCTATGAACATTTCTCATCCAAGACGTGAATTTCCAATCATAACCACTCACCAAGGATCGGCACACTTGCATATAGCTTATCCCAGCTCGACGCTTCCCAACTCGACCCTGAGCCTGCTTGTCCCACGATGCCCAGTCCACCAGCTAGCCATATCGCGGCCGTGAGACCAGCGATTCCATGCACAAGCCATTTATTCTTCCGTCGGCGACGGGACTCCTCACGGGTCTCGCCCAATATCCCGATTTTAGAAGCTGAGCCTCTTTCCGTCCGAGCTGTAGTGACTCGAACGCCCATCCACGTCGCAAGACCACCGACCAAATGCCAAACACTCGTCGAGACAAACAAGAGATAGAACAGATTCCAAAACACAGGACTGCGCGCAAAGCCATGCGCCACATAGCCCAGTCCCACGCTAGAGCTACCCCCGTCAACTTCCAAGGGAATAGCCCGGTTGACCGCAACATGCAAGCCGAGTAAGGGGATCATGGCATAACCCAATTTGGCCTGCAAACTCGGGACAGGCCACGAACGGATGAGTTGACGCTGGCTGCGCCGTTCAGCTCCGTAGAGCTGGGCACGTCGACGAGTCCGAATACTGCGCAATGCGAATCCAGATAGAATATGCGCTGCGATGGGGAGTGCCACCACGACCGGTTCCAGGGAAGGAGACTGATAGATTGGCCGCGTGAGCAGTAAGAACGAGTCGCTAGAAGGAATCGAGCGCGTGGCCAGAGGAATGAGTGAGGTATTAATAGCGTGCAAGGCGAAAAATATCGTGGGAGGATACGTCGAATACCGTTGAACGGCCGAAACTGAGTCCATTAATTAGCAAGCGATAGAAATAGACAGACCGACACTCAAACCCCTGGGATGAGATGATATACGCACGCCAATAATCCCACGAGTGAGATTTGAGTCCTAATCGCGACACGCCAAAAGAACGAGACTCTCCCTCTAGAGTAACTACTGGCTCGGGGAAGTAATCGCCCGTCTCGATGTCTGGAGGGCTATCGTCGACGGGTGAAGGGTCCAGTTCCTGCATGGACAGCATCGAGCGGGTGTCGATTGTGTCCACTGTAGATAGGAGACTGTCGGTTCTCGAGGGCCGGGCCATTTTGCCGATTGATAATACGGAAATCAAAAATGGAAATAGATGAAGAAGAAAAAAGACAATTAAATGGAATACATAACGAGGTTGTTGAAGTCAAGAAATAATTCAAGCTTTCTCGGGCTAAGCTGGAAGGAGAATGGCCTGCTTAGTCAGCTCCATGACGCCGGACACTCTAAGAATTATGAACATGGAGAAATAGTTTGATAACGTTATTATTTCTTTACATTAACAACAAATCTACATACTCAGTGTACATCAACCCAATTAAAGCTTACGAACTGCAAATCCAAGAGAATATTTATTCGAATTTCATTTTCCTATTGGGCATCCAGGATTTCATATCCCTACAACCCAGCCGTTCTTTACCAATTACGTCTTCGCGGACGTCGAAATGGCGCCTGTGAGCATGAATACAACCTCAACCAAGCTACAAAAAGAACCCCAAAACTAACACTATGAACAGCGCGGGTTCACAAATCCAGCTCCTAAGGTCCGTCTCCTTCTACGACCACTTTTAAAAAAATACTGATACAAATAGCCACCCCAAAATAGACAGAATCAGCTCGCTCGGCCCTGAGTTCATTTACATGCACATTATGCAATAAATCATATTCGCGCCACCCGGAATACGAAGCACATATCGGGTCGTACGATCACCAACATCGCAAACGGCTTCAGGACCTCAAACAACTTTCGCGAGACCCCAATGCAGCTGAGCGAGCGCGCAAAGCGGAGCGCAAAGCTGATGCCGAGGCGGGGCTGATTCGAGTTGATGATAATATTCTTGCTTCTTCGGCTTCGTCTTCAATAACGACGAAATCTGTCGCTGGAGGTACTGCACCGGTATCAGCATCAGGAGGAGGAGGAGGCTTCAAAAAGGGCGGGTTCAAGAGCTCTTTTACCACGGTTAAAGGACCTGCGGCGTCGACGACGAGTACTGCGGCTCCCGTTCGTAAAAATGTTCTTGGTGATGATGACGATGACGATAATGAGAACGGCCGCGGAGGTAATGGTAATGGTAATGGGCGCGACGAAAATGTTGATACACATTCCGACAATAAAACTGCGAATCGAACACATGTATCTACAAAGACGAATCGCGCGGACCCAAACCAGTTAAACCTGGACGTCGAAAGCGATACAGACGGTGAATATAGCAAGGATGACCCCGAACAAGCATACTACGATCCCTCGAGACCAACAGGTTGTTTTGAAGAATGCACTGGACGAAAGATTGTGTCGGCTGTATGATTATTGCCATTAATCAAATCGGCCTTTTTCGTCACTTCACAAGTGCGTAGACGCTATTATAAGATTTACTCTTCGTAATTGTGGCAACGTATAAAATAGTCGTACATTTCTAAATTGGCTAAGAAGAATCAACGTAACAAAAGAGATGCAATGCAGTCCAGAACACTCTAACAATATGTGACAACATGACAGAATTAAATGTGTACTGTCCTCCTTGTCTACCTCGGAGAAAGAGAATTTTTGAAGCAAAATCAGAGGGAAAGAAAAAAAAAGGAAGAAATTACAGTCGCAGAAGCTTGGCAGCCTGTCCAACAATCGTCTCAGGTTGAGGGAAGCTCATCTCTTCCAGCTTGGCGGCGTATGGAGTAGGCACATCGGCACCAGTGACACGCACCGCAGGAGCAGTCAAATAGTCGAATCCGTACTCCATGGCAACGGCGAGAAGCTCCGAGCTGACGCCGTACATGGGGAAGCCAGACTCGACTGCCATGAATCGACCGGTCTTCTTGAGAGACTTGATAATGGTCTCGACGTCAAGAGGCTTGACTGATCGCAGATTGATGACCTCTGCATCGACACCGTATTTGTCCTTGAGTTCAGCAGCGGCCTTGAGGGAGAGACCGACAGTACGAGACAACGAGACGATGGTCAAGTCCTTTCCGGGACGCTCAATCTTAGCCTTGCCAATAGGAACGACGAAATCGTCCTTGCGGAACTCTTCGCTCACGGGGAATGCTTCGCCGTAGAGAAGCTCGTTCTCAAGGAAGACGACCGGGTTGGGATCACGGATGGCAGCCTTGAGCAGACCCTTGGCATCTTCCGCGCTGTAAGGGGCCACGACCTTTAAGCCGGGAATGGCTCCGTACCAGGCAGAGTAGTCTTGCGAGTGCTGGGCGGCGACACCGGCGGCGAAACCGTTGGGTCCTCGGAAAGTGATGTTGCAAGGTTGAATACCTCCGGACATGTAGTGAGTTTTGGCAGCGGAGTTGATGATCTGGTCGATGGCTTGCATGGCGAAATTGAAGGTCATGAATTCACACTAATCCAAGGTTCCGTTAGCGAAGAACAACATGGTCTCGTAGAGCTCGTTATACGTACGACAGGATGCAGACCAGCCAAAGCAGCGCCGACAGCCAATCCGGCAAAACCAGCTTCCGTGATGGGAGTATCAATGACACGCTTGGGACCGAAGCGGTCGAGGAGACCTCGAGTCACCTTGTATCTATTTCAAAACAGTCAGCCACGACTCATTCCATTGACAAACTCCCTCATTTGTCCCATTCAAGAAGTTTCAAATAGAGGTCATGCTACGTACGCTCCATTGTATTGCGCAACTTCCTCGCCCAACACAAACACCTTCTCGTTGCTCTCCAATTCCTCCGCCAGGGCTTCGTTCAAAGCATCTCGAACTGTGACCTCCTTGGAGGCCTCGCTGGCAAATGTACGACGGGATTGCACGGACTGCGCAGCGGCAACCGGTAATCTGAAGGCAGGACGAGCGACAGGCGATGTGATGCGCGACTGGAAAAGACGACCAGCAGCAGGTCGGAGAAATCGGGGAGCGGCCATTTCCACTGAAGCGTCTGTATTCTGATGCTATATAATCAGGAGGAAAGAGGGAGCAGCAAAAGAACGTAGATTCAAGATTGAAGAAATAGAATAGCAATTCAAAGCCCCGACTGAGCTCGATTGATGGAGGCGAATTGAAGAAGATGAAGTTTTGTAGGACGAAAAAGGACGGGAATCTGTCGGAGCGCGGAAACTGCCAGGCCCAAAAGAAAGATTTACTTAGCTAAGCTAATACAATACAATACCTGACCGGTAAGTTATGAAAATAACGATGGGATTGCTTACTTTGAACTCACCGACGCCCGTCTCGGGGTAGGAGCAAGCTGTATTTTCAATACAGGATTAATTACCGTACTCTTTACTCGTAATCAACCTTTTTTTTTTCTTTTATCTTTTTGATAAGTTAGACAAAACTGGAAGAAGATGTTGATAGTAGTAAATCAGAGATTTTTCAACTGCGAAACCTATTCATTTATAGGTAGATTCCCAGGCAAAGGGAGAGAAAGGATCAGTCTAGAAATGCACTTCTGATTAGACTTATATACATACTCTCTGTAACTTATTTAACTATTGAGAATTCTGGATTGTTGAGTTTTGTTGGGTCCTCCAGGGTTAGGGTTGATACCAGCTGACCTAATCAGCTGGCTATCTTCAAATGTCAGTCAGCCAATCAGGAGCTTCAGCCGCGGGAGGTATCAACACGGCAGGTACCTTTGGAGCTTCTTCCTTTCTATTAAAACGACTCAACTACTTAAATATCCTACTTTCTGCTCTCTATTGTACCAGTTTCTGGGGAGCATATAGTTATTGATTTCAGAGACTGTAAGGCATAACTTGAACATAGTACACTGTACATGACTGCTGTCAGAAGCTCTGTCTGAGGTTCAAGATGAATATATCCCGGCTGCTGCTCGTGTTGCTAGCCCTTGCACACGACGGATATGCCGCACAACCTGGCTCGGCAAGCCCGTTACCAGCAAATTTAAGAGACATCAAATGGGGAAAGCTGAATTTCTTACATACAACCGATACACATGGCTGGCTGGCTGGGCATTTGCAGGAGTAAGTGGCTTCTGTTGGCGGGATAAACATGCACCAAAGTAGGCTAACAAGCTGTTACTCTTGCGTGACAAAATAGACCATCTTACAGTGCAGACTGGGGAGACTATATATCTTTTGCAACAAGAATGCGAGAGAACGCTGAATCAAACGACGCAGATCTCTTAGTCATCGACACTGGAGATCGCGTAGAAGGAAATGGTCTGTACGATGCATCCGATCCCAAGGGCAAGTACCTATATGAGATCCTCAAGCAACAACAAATCGATTTGTTGTCGTCTGGAAACCATGAGCTGTACAAGCAAAACACCTCAGAGACAGAATATATCGTCACCGTTCCTTCCTTTAGCAACAGTTATATTGCTTCAAATATCGACATCTTCGATCCCAACACTGGCCAACTTGTTCCCTTGGGCCCCAGATTTAGAAAGCTGATCACCAAAAAACAGAAGTACCGGATTACTGCATTTGGATTTCTGTTTGATTTTACCGGGAATTACAATAACACTAAAGTGCAACCAGTCGAAGTCACTATCAAAGAGCCATGGTTCCAGGCTGCCATCCGGGACGAAGACGTGGATCTTTTTATCGTGCTGGGACACGTACCGGTACGCTCGCCAGAGTATGAAGCAGTACATCGCGAGATTCGAAACGTTCGGGGCAACATTCCTATACAGTTCTTTGGCGGCCATTTCCACATCCGAGACTACGCTCGATACGACACGTACTCGTCTGGGTTAGCTAGCGGCCGGTTCATGGAAACCATTGGCTTCTTATCGATAGACGATGTGAAGAGCTCTTCTCCGGAATTCAGCAGGAGATACATTGACAACAATCTATTTTCCTATTACCACCATACCGGTCTCAACGCGACGACATTTTCTACAGAGCACGGCCGGAACGTATCACGGATGATCCAGGATGCCAGGCATGCCCTGGATTTAGACTACGTATATGGCTGTGCTCCCAAAAGTTTGTGGGTAGACCGTACTCCCTATCCAGGCAACGACAGCATCTACTCGTGGCTTGAAACTGAGGTTCTTCCTCAATCTATTCGCAATCCTTCCCGCAAAGATAATTCGGGCTTGGTTATTGTCAATACCGGAGCAATCAGATTCGACATCTTCGAGGGACCTTTCACAAAGGACTCAACATTTATTGTGTCTCCCTTTACGAGCGGCTTTAGATATATCCAGGATGTGCCGCTGAGTGTCGCCAAGCGGATAGTTATTCTTCTAAATGGAGCTTCAAAAATTTTTACGGCCTCAGATCGATCTCTGGCGAGCGGCTATTGTCCGTTGGCCTCGCCTCAGCAGTGCGCGTATCGAATGATGAACAGATATCAGCTGCCACTGCCGCCCCATTCTCAGAACTCAGCGCACCAACAAGCCGTCATTTCAGCGCTCGACAATCCCATATTTCCAGGTTATACGACCATCGACGATGCAGGCAATGATGGCGACGATACAGTTCATTCTCCGATAACATTCTACCAGGTGCCGAACGTGATTGATACGCTGATTCACTCTGACAGTCTAAATAGCACACTTGAAGAGCCGACTACAGTGGACTTGGTCTATGTGGATTTTATCGAGCCGTATATTGCTTTGGCCGCCAAATTCTCAGGTCTGCATGTCAACTTACCGGCGGACTCAGCTGTGTATATGGAAGGTACAATGACTGAGCTTATTCAGGCTTGGATCAAGGAGAACTGGGTCTGCTCGAAGTCTTGATAAATGTAATACAAATGCACGTCGGAGGCAGTAACAGACGTCGTCGACTCAAAGTCAAGTCTTGTTCTGCCAAGAATGGTATTGATAACATGGTTATTGTACATATTAAATATCGTATCAATCATCACCCTCATACACAAAGATTGTCTTCCCACTCCTAAACCCCGAGAGTGTATCTTGGACAGCATCCACGAGCTCTTTCGGCTCTTTGTCGAATGTCCATTTCACTTCCTGCACGGGAATATCTTTAAACTTGCCCGCTCGGGTCAGCTCAAATATATCTCGAATCGTATTTTCCTTGGCCTGTGCGTTTTTATCTCCCCATCTGCTAACCCAGAACCCATCGAAGACCAAGTTCTTGAAAATCAGTAACCCGGACGGCAAGGCCACGGGTTTCCTAGACATAGCGCCATAAGTCACCATGTGCGAGTCAGGCGCAAGTACCTTGGCCATAGCAGCTGCATTTTCGCCGCCGACGCAATTGAGCGCTAGACGAATAGGCTGTTTACCGTCGTCTGTAAGTTGCTTCACCAGACCGCGAAACTCCCTAGACAGCAACTCCTCCTCCGTCACAACGGCTGTTGCGCCGAGATCCAACAAGTCCTGTTTGAGCGCTTGGGTCTCGTCGGCATTTTCTCTCTGCCGAATGACATTTAAAGTCTTGATGCCCCAGACACGCGCTAACTGGATTGCAGCGCGACCGACACCGCTATTGGCGCCGTTCTGAATCAACCATTCCTCACCACTCCGCAACCAGTCCCAATCGCAAAAATCCTTGATCATGCGATATGCCGTGACGGGGTTGACGCTCACGGTCCCAACTTGCAACGGCGTCAAGCCCGATTTATCAACTTTGATGAGTTGGTTTTCCTCCAGCTGGGCGTGCGTACGCCAGGTTCCTTGTCCCGTGCGTTTCATAATCACCCAATCCCCTTTCTGAAGAGACTGGACCTGTGGACCGGTCGACAAGACTTCGAATGCGCCTTCGTTCCCCGCCACGGCAGCGGGTTCAGATGTGCCCAGGATCGTGTTGAAGGTGGGCTTTGCTGGATAGACGCCCTGGATTTGATTGATATCTGCCGGATTGAGAGGCGTAGCTAACAGACGGAGATTGACTTGTGAACCACCCGGAGGGCCAATGGAATGCTTGTGTATCCTATATGCGCCCAAGATTATATTCAGCATCTTTTTCTAGACAGCTCTGTTACGGAGCCGTAATCTCACAACTGGATTGGAAAGATTTACTGTAAAACATCCTTCGGCTCTCCGTATTTGGGATATATCAAAACCTTGGCCTGCGTATAGCCGTAAGCAGACACAAATCGTCGCGATGCTGCTTCAATTCGATATGGAGGATTGACATTGCCGCGGAGAAACGGAGCTCTGATAGATTCGATAGAAGACCGGAACGAGCTTGAAGCTGCGAAAGTGCCTTGTGAAGGGAGTCTCAGAGTCCTTGTTGCGAGCATGTTGACTATTCAACTAATATTTAAAATACTTGCATAGGTCAATCAGTGCACAAAATATAGTCAAGGCAAAATATTTAAAGAAAAGATATTTAAAAGATGAAGAAGTTATGCACAGCTATGAATGACGTACGAAAAGAGTCGGCCGAAGCGCTTACCTAAGTCAGTCACCCGGGCCGCGGACTTTCTCCGAGCAAGAAATTAGGGTCACTTAACTTAGTAGTCGCAACACAGTCTCTTGAGCTACGATTTCATCTTAATGCCTGACAGGAGCAGCACTTGATCAGTGTGACTTTAACTGGTCGCACTAGACTCAAGCAGGAGTCGTAAATGTCACTGCTCCGCGAAGCTGAGAAATGTATCGCTAATCAGAAGCTCTTTGCCGAGCTCAATGCTTTTATTACGCCTTTGAAAAGCCTGGATTCGTTCGCGGATCGCATTCGAGATGCCGATGGACGAAGGCACAATGGTACGCTCGAGATGTTTTGAAGGAAAAGAAAGAAACTTGATATTAATATGGTTTGTGATTGATAGGAACCTCGAGTTCACTCCTGGATGGCCGTCTCATCGCTGTCAAAGACAATATCTGTACACGCTCCATGCCCACAACATGCGGTTCGCGAATGCTGGAGAAATTCACCAGTCCCTTTGAAGCGACGGTAATCAAAAGCCTGGATCGGGCCGGTGCCATTGTTTGCGGGAAAACGAATCTCGACGAGTTTGGCATGGGCTCTCATTCTACACATTCGTTTTTCGGGCCCGTCAAGAGCTCCATTGTGACCGAGCAAGCAGCACAAGGATCAGCAGGCTCAAAAACCTCGCTTTCTGCTGGTGGTAGTTCCGGGGGAAGTGCCGTTGCGGTTGCCACAGACCAATGTTATGCGTGAGTTCATAACCCTGGATTACTTCCTCAAGGCTTTCGTGTGGGCGTGGTGCTGATCGATTAAAAAAGTGCTTTAGGTACCGACACCGGAGGATCTGTGAGGTTGCCTGCGGCGTATACGGGAGTTGTTGGATTCAAGCCTTCTTATGGCCTGATATCTCGCTGGGGAGTAATTGCATACGCAAATTCATTAGACACAGTGGGCATTCTTGCCAAACGGATCCCGGCAATCCGGGAAGTTTTCACTACGCTCAACCATCACGATGATCTCGATCCTACCAATCTCTCCAACGCTACTCGGTCGCGGATATCCAAATTACTATCGCAATCTCGTGTCCAAAACCGGTTGACTTCACGTCCCTTGCGCGTCGGTGTGCCTATAGAATATAACCTGATGGAAATGTCATCAGTAGTCCGCGAGGGCTGGCTTTCGGCACTTCGGACTCTCGAACAAGAAGGCCACACACTCCACCCAATATCTCTCCCATCTACAAAATACGCCCTTTCTGCGTACTACGTCCTCGCACCTGCCGAGGCATCTTCCAATCTCGCCAAATACGACGGAGTTAGATACGGCACAAGAGCCGACGGTCCAGATATTGGGAAAGCTCCAAATGATTACCTCTACGCTCAAACTCGCGGCGAAGGGTTCGGGAATGAAGTTCGCCGACGAATCCTACTCGGCTCGTTTAGTCTCAGCGCAGAAGCAATGGACAATTATTTTATCCAGGCGCAGCGAGTTCGCAGATTGGTGAAAAGCGACTTTGACAGTGTCTTTGCGCTTGAGAATCCTCTCGCCGAAGAAACTGCTGAGAATGAGGACCGTGACTCGACTTCAGACCAATCGAAGGTGGACATTATTGTAGGCCCGACTACATCATCACTTCCCCCGAGTCTGGCCTCTGTGGCTGGTACAGAGGGCGCGGCATCGACTTCGCCTTTACACTCTTACGTGACAGACGTCTGCACTGTGCCCGCAAGTCTAGCGGGACTACCAGCTATCACTGTTCCTGTCACTACGAGCGGAGAGTCATCAGAAAAAGAGTTGACTGGATTCGACAAAGTTGGCATCCAAATCATTGGGCAGTATGGAGATGATGACTTTGTTTTGAAAGTAGCCGAAATTCTAGAATCAAAATGATCAATGGTCACATAACGAACGAATATAAGAGTAAGCTACGCCTTTACGAGCGAGAGGTGTGACTGTTCAGAGGACTTTTGTTACATTTCTTCAAATCTATTAAATCCATTCAAGTCATCTCGGTATCCTCATCATGATTAATCCCAGGCTGTCCATTTTCAGTGTCTGAATGCATACCAGACATATTATGATCACCGTCACCCACTGTATCAGAACGCGAAACAGGCCCTTCTCGCGCAAATTCCACGTTTATAGTGATAGTAGGTGGTGCATCACCATTTGACATGGCAGCTTGATACACCGCACCGACACCGTCTTGCACAACATCCACGTCCTGCTGGCCACTCGCAGGTTCGACGTTCGAAGTCGTGGATGAGCCCTTGACAAGTTCGGTACTAACAACGGCCGGCCCAGCGGCGAAATTGGCATTTGGTGTACCTGGACTAGAGCGAGAATTCTTCCCGGTCTGTTTGGGAGTGAGTCCGCCAGCGTCTGGGCCGACGCTGCTCGTGACGTTGATGCTTGATCTTTCACTACCCCATAACATCATTGCTTCAATCTCATCGACTATATCCGCCACAACGTCTTCTACTATCTGGTCATTGAACCGTTCACCGAAGGGTCTCACAACGACGGGTTGTTCCTGCTTCTCTTCATATTTGTCCTCTTTGATATCATCCTGCCCAACAGCAGGTGGAGGACCAAACCACCACGGCGGTTCAAACCTACATTCCACGGCTCCGCCGCCGTAGCAGCTGACTGTTGGAAAATAACCAATCATCCCGTCGTCGGCATTTTCTCGTTCGCCAATACCCAAATTATTTGTACCGTTGGTGAGCCGACTAGCGGGTGGTAAAAATGCAAAGAGTTCTCTGAACGGTGTGCCCATCTTTACGCCGTTCTTGAAAATCGTTATACTTGAGCCAGGAAGAGTACGAAGAGAGGGGTCTTCGCTATTAAACGGAGATGGAGGTCCAAATGTCGGCGTCTCCTTCAGATTAAAAGCGTAGTCTCGTAATTGTTTCGAAGGGTAGATATTGGACTGTTGCCAGCAGAAATCGGATTTTAGGTGGAACGGAACACGATCCCGAATGAAATTGACTGGCGTAGGAAGCGTCGAGGAATAACGATTATCAATAGACGGATCGTAAGTCCCTTCGACAACTTGTTTGTGCACTGAAAGAGGCGGTAATTGTATAAGTAGACCAATGACATCTCCCTCAGCAATGTTTTCGCCCTTGTCAAAAAAATGCTCACATCGCATGCGGTTGATTACCTCCCCATTGACGTCGCGTATGCCATATCCATAGCAGTCAACACCGACGTTGACGTCTAACTCAGCCTCTCGTCGAGCGAACCCAACCCGGACATGACCTCTCGAAGAGCTGGTTGATGAACTATTGTTATTCCCATCGACAGTAGAAGATTCGAGGTTATTAACGATGCCGCTGATCACTTTTGCCTCGTAATAATACGCCCCTTCGCGCGCGCAGACATTTGCTCGAGCAGAATGCCACGCATCACTTGCCGTAACTGCTAATCCGTCCTTTGAAAATGCGATGGCAGCAGGCGAATCTTCGAAACTGAAACGAGCATGATATGGAGCGAGATCGGTTTGTCTATATTTTATATTCGTAAATTTCGGATCAGATATCGCGTAACTATATCTGAATCCGTTCTTATTAGTCAATTTGTCGACGATTTCGTAAAAATCCCAGCTTTTCCCAATCACATTCGAGGATTTCCTGCATAGGAAATTCATTTGCCGAGGTTGTGGAGGGTATAGATCTAAAGTGCGAGGTTCGGCGAGTAGAGCTGGTCTCAGCATGGACAGTAACCCAGAGGGTCGCCCAGACGCCGCCGCAGCAGGCGCTGCTTTCTTCCTGGGCGGCGCCGCGGCGACATCGACATCAAGTCCCTTGGCCTCGCGCTTTTTGCGACTGTCTCTTTTATTTCGTTTGGATCTTTGTTCGCTTGGTGCGAGGACAATACTAGGCGCGGGAGAAGCTTTGGGTGCCTGTGCATCGGTCGTAATGTGTACACTGGGAGCTGGCGAATTCACCCTTGAAGATACTCCGGAGGAAACGACACCATGTTGGGTGGATGCCATGGCTTAGTCCTCAGATACCGTGCGACCGGAATTTGAGAGGTTCCCTTGATATGTCAATTGTTTTGAAAGCTGTATGGCACCACTCCCTTGTCTCGTCGCGGGCGTCGTGTTGGCTGTTGGTGTCGTCGCATATGAATAGGATTACTCGAAAGAGCTCATTGGGTTGGCGTTTTCGGAATTATTTGCCGAAAGCCCTGCAATCTAGGTGTTTTAGCGCTTTCAAGAAAGTGGAAAATAAGAATAAACTGAATGTTTTAAAAGAATTGCGACTGAGCAAGTCGACTGCAGGGACGAAGAGGTCTTATGATGGCGGTGACTCTGAAAAACAAAAGTGCCGGCAGAAAAGTATCGCAACTGGATAAGGCGGTCAATGGGTTTTGACAGGATATTCACGCTAATCCTAAAAAGGCTAAAACATCTAAATTAGGAAATGTCTTCCTGAAGAGGAAATTATCAGAGAAGGTGGACAATTTTAGGGCTACAATTCTGATAACAGTCCTTAGCATCGTACTGAGGTATGCAACCTTAGAAAAATAAATTGGTAAATAGATTTTAAATCAAAAAGAGTGATCCTGTCGAATAGTAAAGCGAACCTATCCAAACAATCAGTGAAAAAAGCTCATGTCCGCTAGCTAAGTCATTGTAAGTCTATCTTGAAGTCACGAAATAATCCATCCGACTCTGAGCTACACGTGGGATACATGAGCAACACCTTGAGTATAGGTGCGGTTGTTCCACGCGTCCGTTTATCACGCAGCTTTCGTTCGATTGACCGCAGTCTTTCAATGGCTTGGATAGCTGTGTACTTTAGGCCCCTTTTCTCCAACGATGCTAAGCTTTCCTCGAACAATGATAATCCATCTATGAGGAAGAAGACAACTCTGTGTTTTGAGCGCGCCAGAAACAACTGCAACATGTTGCAGAGAGCATCTGTTGTTTCCCTACTCTCCGAATCAGCTGGCCACGCGTGCCATTCGGGAAGATCGCCCAAACTCTGGACCAGGTTAGGATTTATGCAGAGGATTTGACCTGCTAGGAAGCGTGATAGACTGTTTTTCTCCAGTTAAATTTATTTCCACGTATGTGTGGGCCACATAGATAGATCAGTGGCAAAGCGGAGGGAATTTCGGCTAGAAATCGATATAGGGCACAAGTTGCGACTGTCAAAGATGATGCGGCTTGCTGTTCATGACTGGGCATTTCCATCAAGCCATTCACACACAGAATTGGAGTAGTTTCATTTTTAACCACCGTGAGAATTGTTTATGTTGTAATAGCTCTTCGATCTTCTTATCGTCTCCAGGTTGGCAGGATTGGCCACACCATCGAATAGCAAGTTCCTGATCGTTTCGGACATCGTCTTCACTCACGCCTAGGATTCCTTGTAGTTTCTGGAAGTCTGGCTTCCAAGCAGCTGGCGGCAGTGCTGACTGCGAAAGAGGCGGCTCCGGTTCGACTATTCATGAATTCGCCATTAGTTGAGTAGAGCGCCGTATAAGAAGGGCACGACATATACCGATCCATTCAATTTCCGCCTTTTGACTGTTAAGCTTCTGCACAATTTTTTGTATTTTATGATCCATGTTGTCCAATATTTTGTGTCTGCGTGCCGCATAGAGGCTACAGTACTTCTATGTAAAGTCGTCGGTATATTTTGAAAGCTGAATGTTTCAGAGAATGAGTGCAGACATGATTCAAGACCGAATTTAGAGTCTTGAAAATTCTGACTAGCTGATTGACTCATAATTCATCTAAAATTAGCCTTCGCAGAATTGACTCAATCATCTGTTCTCGCATGGAATTCGTTCAATCAAGAAGCCCAGATTAGCTACTTGTCTCATAGATGACAGCAACTTCGATACTTAATATCAGAAGCTGATTCTGTCGATTACCTTCGCATGGTAATTGTGTCATATAAGATGCACAAATACTGTTCTACCCCCTCTAGCAGCAGCTGAAAAATCCATCCAGGTGAGTATGACAATCATGCCGCCATTTCCGGAGTCCCGGCGGTTCGTAAAAGACCAGATCTGGATTGTCGTCGTCGATCTCATGGAATAATTTGCCTCCTTCACAAAGCTGACAGAATGTTGTTTGTTTTTCAAGGAGAGTCACTCCTTTCGCGGTCTGAGCAATCAGCTAACAGTCACACAGAGCAATCTATGGCCGAAGATCATAAAATTGAGACAAAATCATTGCTCATATCGAATAGCACTGAATACTCTACCTGTGGACATGGAACCATGTACATACGACATGAGGTTAAAATACCAATAAAATGAGATATTCGACAACAACTTTGGAAATAATCAGATCCAATAAATTTCAGAAGAGACAAATTGAAAGCATATCCAGAGTCACGAATGGTATAACTTGAATTCCGACAAAGATGGCACGCATCAAGCCAAGCCTGAGGTATGAGATGAAAGACTTAGTGTGTGACAGCAGTGCTATTTCTAATTCATTTAGTCGCGTACCGCCCAAAAATTTGAGGCCCAATGCGGCCGGAGAACGTCTGATGAATAGTTGGTCCAGAGTTCAATGTGGTAACACGAAAAATGACTCGATGCAATACACTTCTGATCCTTCGGTAAGCTATTTAAACGTATTTGAACACGAGATATGAAAGGAGGTCATTCACACTTCCACGGTGATAAAACACGTAAAAGACCCCAATCAGTCTTACATCCAGACGTCGTAGTGTTCGCCCATGTGCATGTCTCCAGATGTCACCAAATCCAATCGAGGGCCATGTGACATCAAGTCCAATCTGCTTTGTGGTAACCATTGGCTGAGGTACACACTGTAAGTAGGAAATGTAAGAAGGACCTTGAGCACTGGACCAGGGGTCTTGTTTCTGAATCTCTGGTCTAATGTCGCGGTCACACTGAGTAAAACTTGAATAAAGCCTTGAAGATCACCCGACTGACTCCCTTCGAGCAATGATAATCCATCTATGAGGATGAATATTGCACGACGGCGTGAAGAGATCAAGAGATCCTGTAATAGAGCCAAGAGAGAAGAATTCTGACTGTTTTGAACACCATTGACCAATTCAAAGTTGTAGCGCGAGGTGTCGATTAGCCCGGGATCTGCAAAAAGCAGTTGGGCAATCAAGAAGCGAAGCATACCGGTGGTTCCCCGGTAAGGATCCTTGTAGTCGATATGTTGGCCACATAGATAAAGTAGGGGTAAAGCAGCATCACCGTCCACTAGCTTTCGGTACAGGACACAAGATGCAGCTGTTAAAGGTGATGCCCCTTCTTGTTCTTGATTTAGTTCCATGAAACCATTGACCAACAGTACATCGGATTGTGCTGACACTAGCCAGTTCATAAATCTCTCGTTTTGCATCATGTTCGTCGCTGAATCAAGGTTGGACTCAGAGGACAGGCGTTTGGAGTCCGCAATCGCCGATTCCATGTCTATTCTGAAGAAATCTTCATTTACACCAATAAGGCGCTGTAGCGCCAATATATCAATAAATACAGATCCCTTTAGTAGCTCTGAAGCATGCGGGGTCGCTAAAATCGTCAGTATTCAGTTACAAAGAAAACATCAAGTTAATGAGGCAAAACCTACTCAAATTCCATTTGAAAAATTTCTCTTGAGCAGAAAGTTGGTTGCCGAGATTCTCTAACACTTTCTCCATTCTCTCCTGACGTTCATCTATGTCACCCAATCGTCTGTGTAGAAGAAGCTCAGTGGCACTGCGAAACTCGTCTGCGCAATCTTCGATACCAGCTTTTATCACTTTGTCTTCAAGACTTTTGCCGTAAGAATCCTGTTTAAACATCGACTTTATAGTCTTATCTTCACGTTAATCAGTTAGCTGACTCATAAAGAAGAGCAAAATCTGGTGAATCATACTAAAAGCTGACTCATCCATCCAACTCAACATGGCTTCTATACCGTCCAAAATGCCAATATACAGTGTCTCAGCGGCATGCTGGAGTTCAGGATCGTCGTGATAGATCTCCCGATATATTTTTGTTTTCGTTACAATCTTTGATAGACCTTCCAAACAGTCCAATATTCTTTTACGCAAAGCAGCCACTCGTTTCGCAGCCTGAGGAAAACCTCAAGGGATGTTATTTGCGTCAGAAATGCACCAGCCAGCTGTGAATTGAGACAAAGACTTGGAACCTACGTTGAACACCAGAGTCAATGCGCCACATATTATGAAGGTGTACTCTCCATCAGGCACAAAGTTCAGAAATGCCTCGAGCGTTGATGCGTTCTCTGTAAATGATCGGCTGATATATCGCAAGGGCTGTGATCTAAATTCTGGTGATGAATACGCTTCCAAGGCTGCGTTGGCCTCATATTGGACATCTTTCCATCGATATCTTTGACTTATATCGAAGCGCTTGATGTCTTTATGCTTTGTTTCTTTCTTGAAATGGCCTAAGAAATTCTTGAATCTGTCTTTAGAAGCCTTCGCCCTAGAGGAAGTAGAGGTTCGTCTTAGTATTAACGAATTTCAGGATTTGCGCTCGGCACAATAAGAAATCTGGCTTTCATAACTACAGGAAATAGGATTGAGGCTTACTGCTGGAATGCTCCCTGTGCTTGCTTCCGTTCGTTATACTTGGTCGCAGCTCTTTCGAAGACAGGGTCGGCTCGAGGAGCTCCCTTTTCCATGAAGTCATTGGTACACTCCATTATAATATTGATTAAGAGGTTTCTCTAGATCGCAAACAAGCCCGTTTCAACGCGGACGGGTCCTGAGGTTGATATATATCCTAGCCACACCAGCCGGGCGTTTGGATATCCCAACTTATTGTTCCAAGGTTACCTCGGTGAGAGTCCAATGTTGCTTCAGAAGTTTAAGCCAGCTGGGCAGCCTCGTCTCGTAGGCCAGGCAGTTCCGAGTCAAAAAAAAAGCAATTGTGCAGATGTAGAATTACTCAGCTATTTCAATTCGACTAAGGCTAAGCTGAAATCGGCGATTGCCTGCAAGCAGTAAGCCGACGGCTGAACATTGGATGCAGCTTGGATGTTGATTCGATGGTGTCTTCCGCTATTCTGCGCAACGCCGCTCTGACAACGCCTCTAGCTCTATAATAGCCTCTTTATATAGGTTCATCACGTATATTATGTCGCATAAGATCCTTGTAGGATCCTGAAACGAGCCAATTATTTCTACTTGGTTACTCGGTTGCGCAGCCTGCTACTTTCGAGGGACGCGTTGCTCAGACAATCCATGCATGATGGAGGGGAATAGTAAAACGAACAGAGTCAGCTTGCAAGGCTGGTGTGACCAGAGCCTATGATTTCAGTCATTGCAGTAGATAGGTTGCTACTAAGAGCCGCAACTCCTATTTTTTTTTTTGGAAATAAATTAATTATTAATTCCATCACTCGATCTCTTCCCCCCGTTTCTCAAGTAGTTCTTCGGAGGGAACAAACCTCCAATTCCAGCTCAAATCAATATCCAGCATCGAAATTATGGCTTCATCATCTAGCGATTCTTCTGAATTCTCAAAAATTGAACATGGTGCCAATAGTGTTGAAGCGACCCCGATAAGCAGTGTTGAGACGGTAAATACGATTCCTGTAAGTCAAAAGAAGACGAAAACAGATTCTTCCAAGAAAACATATACTAATTTGATGGCAAGGACGAGAAAGAAGCCCATCCTACTTCCCAAGCGGATGATCAGCATGAGTCTCCGCAAACTTCACCCGAAGATGGCGACGACCAAAAGGCAACCTCTGCAGAAGCTGAAAAGACCCCCAAAACCCTAGGCGACGCCGTGATTGAAAGAGTAACGCTTTCTCGTCTGCTGAAAGAAAAAAATGAATATTACAGGGATAGCCCATACTTTGATGACGACGACAAAGTGACATGGATCACGAAGACTGCAAAAGCCATGGAATGGCTCTTGAAGGAAGCGGCATACGAGCCAGAACCGGAGCCGGAAGTTACAAATGTCGAAGATGTCAGATGTATAGCTTCACCAGAGATGAAGCTTGTCACGTGGAAAGAATGGCAAAAAGCAATTGAGCCGCTCGACAAGCCTCACTCGGCCATCTACCTGCTTACAGAAGAACCTCCGCTTCGGTCTAAATACAGGTCACAGGCTGGGACTGCGCAAGCCAACCAGGGTGCCGAAACTGTTGACCCAGAACTAAAACTTACGGAGAATCTGAACATTCCGCGTGTCATGATCAGGTCACTTCCTTTGATGAGGATCCTTTTGGGTCTATGCGACGATAAACTGAACTACAATAGAGATAGTGGACTAGTTATTCTCCGACCTTTCAAAATATTCGATTTTCTGGAGCACGATATCCGAAACAGATTGGAGGAGCTTCGCAAAGCTATTTTTGAATTTGGACCTGCAGCCAAAGTGTCCAGTACCGAGCCGAGCACAGCACAACCTGGAGAATGGAAAGCCAGCGAGAGTGCCTTCACGATCGAGAACATCTTTCGCGCGGAGACTGATTGGACGTCTCTGTCTCGATGCGAGAAAGAAGAGGCGGCGCGTGATATGGAATTTCTGGTCTCTTTCATAGACCAATACCTGGTACCGCTGAGAGAAGGGATTCGCACAGCAACTCAAATACATTTCAGTCAACTGTGGTATCTCTTCAGACCTGGCAGCCTTATTTATGCCAAGGACAAGTCCACGCCCCAGAAAGTCTGGCGTATTATACAAGGGACAGGCGGAAGAAGGGACCTGTCGGAGGATCCCAACGATCCTGCAGGACATCTGCTCAAATTGGGAGGGTTGTCCTTCCAAGACAGATGCAATCCATTCGTTTTAGACTGCTACTACATCGATTGGAACGGCACCCACTTCGTTCGCATCCACAAGAAGTTCGTTATCGAAGAGTTTTCCGATCAGCAATCTATATCCTCAATGCAAATTATTCCATTCGAAATGGCAGCTAAATCAGGACTGATAACTCGCGAGGAATTGATTGAACGAGCAGATCAATTCCTGGAATGCACCAAGCCCAGCTATCGATACTATTCGGGTCGGAGCATGAACCTCGCGCCTAGCGGGGATAAATTACACCAACTTGACGAAGACAAAGGAAGAATCACAACCACGTCTGAATTTGTTGAGAGCCAAGTGATGGTAGACTTTGAACGAGGGCTTCAAAGAATACCAGATTGGGCCCCAGATACTGGAGATTCATCGATGTCGACCACCCGTTCTACAGAGCTAAACGGAGACCTGGTAAATGGATTGATTGAGGACGACCGAGTTTGGGATGTTCGCATTGCAGAACGTGTTCTGGATCTAAGAGATCAATCTCAGGGATGGGAGAAGCATGGAGATCACATATCCGATGCAGACAAGCTATTGCTCCCGGCAAGAGTCATCGCTTTTGTTTTCCGTACTCGTCGTTGGGGTGAGTCAGTCGTTCTGGTTTCTTCTCTTTTCCACACAATGTGCTAACTAGTCGTGGTGTGTTAGCCTGCCTGGAAATTGGACGAGATCCTAAAGACCCTACTAAGCAAAGGCTCAGTTCTGTTGATGCTAAACCTGACGCTTGGGGGGAGTTAGAGATTTCCGAGGATCACCGTAACGTGATCGAATCGCTTATGGCATCTCATTTCACGAAAACTAAGTCTGAACGGCGCCAATTCGACTTTGTCAAAGATAAAGGCAAAGGCATTATCATCCTTCTCCATGGTGTTCCTGGCGTTGGGAAGACATCGACAGCTGGTATGACCTTGATCCTACCTTGAACGTTCTCAGTTTACTGACAATTGTTTACAGAGACGGTGGCGGAGTTCTATAATAAGCCTTTACTACCGATCACATGCGGTAAGTATGTTTGATCCGAAGAGGCTGATGTATAATCTGACAAGAATACAGGAGACTTGGGCGTCACTCCCCGGGACGTTGAGCGGAAGCTCGAAGATTGTTTTCAAATGGCGCAAGCTTGGGAGTGTGTTTTGCTTCTTGATGAGGCTGATATTTTCCTTTCCGCGCGTAACACCCAAAATGAGAATCGCAACGCATTGGTTTCTGGTAAGTTGTGTCTGTCTGCTATTGAAAATGATCGTGTATGGCGCTAAAACAATATCAGTCTTTTTGCGTGTTTTGGAGTATTACGAGGGTGTCCTATTTCTGACCACCAATCAAGTCGGCGCATTTGACGAAGCTTTCAAATCTCGTATTTCCATGGCCTTGTACTACCCGCCTCTCTCCATTGCACAAACTGTCGCGATATGGAAATCACAGATCAAGAGAATTGCCAAGAACTTCCCAGAAGTACGATTCAACAGCATAGATTTGGAGTATTATGCCCGAGAGCTGTATCAATTTCAGAGCATGAATGAGCAATACAAGCCGGTGTGGAATGGGCGGCAGATACGCAATGCTTTTCAGACGGCAGTATCGATGGCTGAATTCGAATCTCAAGACAAGAAAAACATCGAAGTGACACGCAGGCACTTTGAGAGAGTCGCGGAGGTTTCAAACCAATTTAATCTGTATCTCTGGCGCGTGAAATGGGCCCGAACGGACGAATATCGCATGCGAGTCCAGGGATTGCGCGACGACAGCTTCGGTCATGATACGGCTCCTCCAACGGTACCACCGGCTGGTTCAACACTTCCGCCAACTTATGGGATGCAACCTGCTCATCCAGGAATGGGACAGCCAGTGGCGCCTTTTGGAGGGACCAATACTGCTTATCCAGGTCCTGGAATAGGCGCTCCAGTCAATTCTGGACAGTATATCAACCCTGTAAATTACAACAACCCGGCACAGACCTATGCTGGTGGTCAACCAACACAGTATGGTGGTATCCAAGCCCAAGCAGGGTACCCTCCAAATCCGACTCAGCCTCAGTATCCGCCGGCGACCGGTTATCCTAACCAAGCACAAGGGCAAGGTCAGGTTCAAGGCCAGGGACCGTCAACTCAGCAACCATTGGCTCCACCGCAGAATCAATACGGATATCCTGGTAATCCACCTCAACATCCTGGCCAAGGTTGAGGAGCACTCAAGTCGCTCAGTAGCTGAATGAATCATAAATTGCTTCAATATTTGATACTTTCATTTCTTTCCATGATGAGTGAGCTATGAAGCCGCAGTTGAAGTAGTTTTCATAAACGTCTTCGCCTGAGGCCATGCCACAATCCACCATTGATGGGTCTTCTTTGTTGGTGTAAGTAACCGTGTTGATTTGGTACTCAGAAAATGATGACTCCGTTTGACCGCTGGTAGATGTGTAGTCATAATTAATATGCCAGTAATCGATGTGCTTGTGTAGGTAATTTCCAATTAGCTTATGAGATGTCGTTTAAAAAGACAACTTCAGGACGAGAAAGGAAACAAGCCGGAAATTGCGGAAAATACCCGAGTTGGGGGTTAGGGTTGGATTAGAGTCTTTGCGGGGGTGCGATAAGGCCGATCCTTATCGGAGATAATCGCACAGTCACCGCCACGGCAGAAAAAAAAATTACCGAAATGAATGGGCCGCAACGACCAACTTCGTCGATTTTTGATCAATTCCACGGGGCAGGCGAGAGGCGAGACACTGATATATTATCACAAACGAAAAGAAAGATATATTCAGACGTATGAGTGCCTAGAAAACTATTCGCCATGCCTAAAGCCACCACACCGTCCCGTTCAACTGCTCGCAGACACAACCCGCTTGCCGACGACATTCTTTCCAATGGGCATGTGCGGCCGACGAATAAATCTAGCAAGAAGCGATCGCAAAAGAATAATGGCGATGGAAGCGATGACGAGGACGGAGAGAATGACTCAAGGAGCAAAGGTGAAGCGTTCATAGACGCAAAAGCGTCGCGCAAGATCTTACAGATTGGTCAGGATCTGGCAGAGGAGGACGCTGCGGAACAGCAAAAGATTCTAGATGAAGCATCTGCAGGACAGCATGATAATCAAGCGTTTGACTTTTCGACGCGATTTGGGGACGACGACAATGACTATATTTCAGAGGACGAGGATAATCTCGAAGAAGGCGATTGGGAGGATGAGGATCTCGACAGAGGGGTATGTCTAATTTTTTTTTCTTTTTCCTTTCTATCAAGTTGCGAGACCACATTCGAGAGGACGGACTGGCTAACTTATCGGGGTAAAGGAGGTTGACCCGACTGATCTCGATGTTTTCAATAAATTTATTCCCGCCGGCGCGAAAGATCCTATATTTGATCCTCGACCGAGCGAAGAAGGCGAAGAAGAATCCGGTGTCAATCTAGCAGATCTGATCTTACAAAAGATTGCAGCCTACGAAGCAAATCAGAACAATGATGGTCAGCAGATGATCAAGGGAGGTGGCGCTCCAGAGGACGCAGTTCAGATCCCCGCCAAGGCACTGGAGGTTTACGAAAAGTGAGTTTCCATCTCGCCGTTTGGTCTAAATAGTCGTCAGATAAAAAGATTCATGCTGACAATTAAAAGAGTTGGAATGATTCTGTCTCGATATAAATCCGGACCACTACCCAAGCCATTCAAGATTCTACCCACTCTGCCTCAGTGGCCTACACTGCTCGATATCACGCGGCCGGATTCCTGGACGCCCAACGCTATCTATGCGGGCACCCGGATTTTCATCTCGTCGAAGCCGGCTATTGCGCAACAGTTCATCAACATGGTGCTGTTGGAACGAGTGCGCGACGAAATTCACGAGACACGTAAACTCAACGTACACGTTTACAACGCGCTGAAAAAGGCTCTTTACAAGCCTGCCTGCTTCTTCAAAGGTCTTCTCTTTCCGTTAATTGCCACGGGTACCTGTACTCTCCGCGAAGCACACATTGTCTCGTCGGTGATTGCCCGCGTGTCTATTCCCGTGTTGCACTCCGCAGCCGCGCTACTTCGACTCTGTGAGATCGCAGCGGAGCAAACGTCCGCATCTCTTTCATCCGAAGGCACAGGAGCTACAAATATCTTCATCCGCGTCTTTCTCGAGAAAAAATACGCGCTTCCGTACAAGGTCATTGATGCGCTCGTCTTCCATTTCTTGCGTTTCCGAGCGATGGACAGTAACGCAACCGGAGCCGGACAAGATAGTATGATGGTTGACGGTGCACGACAACCCCCTACTTCGTCGGCGGCAGCAATGAATTACAAACTGCCTGTCCTGTGGCATCAGTCACTACTTGTATTTGCGCAACGATACCGAAACGATATCACAGAAGACCAGCGAGAGGCATTGCTGGATCTGTTACTTGTTAGGGGACACAAGGAGATAGGGCCTGAAGTCCGTCGAGAGCTGCTGGCAGGACGAGGACGAGGTGTTGTTGTGGCCAATGCAGATTCTGCGGCAGCAGCTGCTGCAGGAGATGATACCATGGATATGGATATGTGATTTTCACGTGGTATAAAATGATTTAAATGATTCAATGCATGCATAGATCTGGTCTTTATGATCCTCTTGATTAGGTAATTTTATACGCTCTCTATTCGTCGGTGACCGCGAAATTCTTGAAGTTCATACCTAGGTAAATGTAAAAACTGATTTCTTTTCTTGGTTTGCCGCAAGCTCGCGATTCCTGTCATTCAAGTAATTTGTCATCATAAAATGGCTTCCCAAACAGTATTTGCTTCTGACTGACCCAGGAATCTGGTTTATCCGTTTGGACTCACAAAGCATGCTTGAAATCTCAAGTCAGCCACCGGCAAAATTCAGTTTGGCTCAATTGTATCAAGCAGCTTAGGCTACTCCGAACTGCAGCTCCGACAATGTGGGAAAGAATAAAACTCTTGAGGCTCTATGGGCAAACACTCCAGGACCATCGGATTAGGGTTCAATGCTCTTCAAGGAACCGCGCGGCTCGGGCCGCACTGTGCTCCTCGTGGCGTGGCATTCGGAGGGATTGAAGTCGCTGATTGATGTGTAAAGGAAGGTGACTGTTACTGCATTCCCTGTGTATCCTTACGGGTGCAAGTATAATGGTTGTCTCTGACAGGTTCGTAATAGCTATTCAGCCTTGCCAACGCTTCAAAAAAGAGGGGGGCTGGTACCAATCGTTCTTCTCTATTAGCAAGGATAATAATAATATTCGACTTTCTCCTTTGAAAACTTTCACCCAATTGAATTCTCGGGCTCTAATATTATTTAAAAAGGTTGATTATCTACAGTGCAAGCAAAAGAGACCGAGTTACTGGTCTTTGAATTGCATTGAATCTTGGAAGTTCGTGCATACTTGTCCGGGGGCTGTTTAATCCGCTAACTTAGTCTCTCCTCGTCATCTTCAGCTCTGATCTATATTCAAGCACTTTGTCATAAGCCTTCAATTATTAAGTCACAAACGGACTCTGTCAGTCTCGCATGTCTGCAAATGGCAAGTGCAGCTGATATAATCACATATATTGGCGTGCCATTGGCGGTACTTGGAGTCTCGCTAATTCTGTACAATTTCATTATCGCTTTCTTAGTTAAGTGGAGGATTTAAAGAAAATTCCGTGCTATCGGACTTCAGAAAGATGTCGTAATCAGTATATGGCTCATGAACGAGATTGCGGAGGCTGAATTATCTATTTATTAACTCTTGTTGGATAAGAGCTTCCCACAGCCCAGTCAGCATTCAGTTGACCGGAATAAATCATGGATGCATCAGGTTCCTAATGTTGGAATTCTACATGGAAGTTCCTGGCTCCCTCTCACATATGACGACGAACAAATTGGTCTCGTTGGTCAAATGAGTGGTAGGTCCTGCTTGAGGCGAAGTCGAGCTGGAAGCATCAAGCGCGAATTCAAGCTGTCCAGTGAATGGTTCTCCCCGCGGCCTCAATCAGTTTTAGGGTTCTGCTGAGATGCTTCCTGCTTTTTGGATGCGAGCTTGATAGAACAGGTTTCAAATTATTGAGAAATCTTCATACGGATGTTCCACCCAACACAAGATTGATCCAACTCACGCCTAGGAACAAGATACCGACAAAAGGCGAGAAGAGCGACTTGAAAAGTTCTATCAAGGGAAATGTAGAAAACGATTCCAACAGTCAACTGTTCGCAAACGATACTGTCTATCTGTGTACCACGAAGTCAAGTGTGGAAAATCTCACATCTTTGACTTTGAGGTTTGAGAATATTCTGACCTGGTTGCCAGAGAGCGAGCGAAAAAAGGACCGCGAGAGCTACTTTAGCAAGGAGGCAACGAGCAACTTAAAAAACGACCTTGATGGGAGAGTTCCCTTCAATCCACATATGTTCGGCACCAATCGATATTTCATCCTGGAACCGCAGCTTCAAGCTCCTTCTCGGCTGAAAGCCGATAAAACTGCCGATGCCGATGCTGAAGCTGCTGGAGGTAGAGATTTTGAACAAATTCAGACTAGGGGCACATTGGAGAAAGAAGAAGAGACAAGAAATCAAGTCGCTACTCCTGGGTCTGTTTACACCAGCATTGCTGAGTCGCAGAATGGACTACATGTTTGGATCGGACCCTCTGGTATGCGTGAAGTCTACTACCGAACCTCAACATCTGAAAATGGAAACGGATCTGTTCAACTAAACGAGACCGATATTAAGATACTGCAATGTGATCTACTGCAACATGCGCTAAGCGCCACGTTGGAGCTGCAAGACGTCACAAACCTCCCAATCTTTGAGTACGAAGCAGACTTCCTCTATGGCTGTCTGAATTTTTTCATCGATGCTAAACTCATACCCACGGTAGTGGAATCAGCAATTGTGTCGTTTTTCCAACACCAAAGCGCCGATTGGAATACTCTAGGTGGAGAATACAAGAATTTCGGCGTGCACTCGGAGGTTGAACTTGAAGGACTGTTAAAGACTCAAAACATGTGGGTCCGTAAAAGGTTGCTGGCGGCGAGGGTAGTCCCTTTACGCCCGGCTAGTATCGTGATGATGCCTTATTTGAAGACATATCCCAGTCTTGTTAAACTCTCGGAGCTAAGGGCTCTTATTGACAGAGGTTTATGGCAGAAAGTCTCGGAATCAGTGACAAGCGAGGATAAAAGGAGCCTTTTCCCCCACCAAGTGCCTACAGCAAAGACAATTCTTTATCACGTCCTCACAGACAAGGCCTTTGGAAGAGATGTTGTGAAATGGCTTGATGCATTTGCGGCTTTCATGTTTGGAGGAGACGCAGAGGCCTCTCACCGGATGAGAAAGACCAAAGGCTTGGACTTCCTGTGCGCCGTGATTTTGGTCGATGAGGTTGCCAGAAATGTTGGCAATCTTATGCATGTAGATGATGTCAGATACTGCTTGAAACAGTTTGGAACTGTGTATCTTCAATAACGTCCATGGTTATGTTAGCATTCTAGACTTGTTACTTTTTCCTAGGAATAACGGAGTTTTGAAACCATTATTGTGTTTGACTGAAACAGTATTCAATTGTGTGAGTATTTCAGAAGATTGGTGGCATTTTAAAAAGTGTCATTTCCGGTGTTAGCACAGTCTTATACTAGGTCGGTCTGTTCGAACGATTTCCCTTTTCTCAGGATGAATTGGCAATTTCCCCAGGATGAATTAGCATAAATTAAAGCCCACACCAGAAGTTCATGAGTCTCGGTAAAAAGAAGCAGTGCCGATGCTCCATGAGCAAGGCGCTCAGCACGGTCCAATTGCCACTGTATAGATCAAGTAACTTCCGGAGTAAGCAGAATAATAAGGATAAATTGCTCCGGCGCAGATTTCGAGCAGTGGAGTCGTCGCTGAAGACCATGTTTCATTGCCGGACTGCATTTGCTTGTTCGCACACGCTAGTGTCCAGGCTGAGACTAAGTACTCCGCAATTGTCCCACATCAATCTGCATAATTGGCGAGGGCGAAACTGAAACCATCCTAATCATCCTTCCGTAGTTCGTCAGAGACAGACAACTGTCTCAGACGAGAGACTGCTACTGAATACACTGCCTAGTAGTAGTAGATCCGGCTGATAGTCGAGGCAAGACAGGGCTTACAGCTACAGGGTCCAGCATCCAGGGGCAAGCAGACAATACAAATGGAGTCGTTCGAGAATAGTAAAGGAAACTGAAAGTGAAACTGAAAGTGAAACGGGCGATGGTTCATATGCAACGTAACGCGGTGGACCGACTCCACGACTCCAGAACAGGGCGACATTCCAGGGGCGTCAGCAATACTGTCTAGACTCTGGTCCAGAGGAGGGGATACTCCGCAGTACGGAATCTCGGATGTATTGGTGATCTGAACCCAGCTGCACAAAATTAAGTCGTACGGGAGGGGTGATCGATCAGGCTCGGATCATTTATCCTTGAGGACAGGACTGAAGGTTGAAGACTGAAGACTGAAGACTGAAGACTCAAGAATGTAGGGTAATATACGGAGTACCGGAATCATAATTTAGTCTGGGGAAAGTGATCCGGGGTAGTCTAGATGACTACTGTGTAGTATCTGCATCGCTGGCGTCGGAAGACAGACAGGAGAGTGTGGCGTAGAGCGAGGCCGACAATCCGACTTCATCATATGTAGTGTATGTGGTGGTGTGGATTGAAGGAGAAGTTGTCAGAATGTTACACCGGCTAAAAAGAAAGCTCCGCCGGCCCCTTTGGAAGGGGGCGGACTGATCACGTGCTGCCGTCGAAGGGGCCACGCTGGCCTTTTATAAATGAGGGCGTCGCTGCCTGTTCCTTTGGGTTCCTCAGCAGGCGTCTACTACTACTACCACTACACAAAAACAAGAAACCCTCAAGTTGACACCTGGCCTCTTCTTCTTCTTCTTCTCTTGGTCGGCCCCATCGTCATCGGAGGCGTTCTGCTCTGGATCTTCACTTGGATGACTACTTTCTCTCCCCCTCTTTCTGGAGACCTTGCCAGTGATTTTCTACGACTGCCACGACTCCTTTGACTGTTCTCATCATTCATCATATCATCTCAAATCATCGAGTTATAAGATAACGAACATCGTTCATCACATCATGGAGAACGTGATTTCGCCCTTGGACATGCTCCGGGACGCTTCCACCCCAGCAGACGCTCCTCAACTGACCGTCTCGCCGGCGGATACTTCGCTAGATGCATCAGCATCATCATCCCCGGCGGAGACCAACACTGAGAGCACTCCCCAACCAACAGAAGAAAAGAAACCTGCAAAGAAACGCAAGTCATGGGGCCAGGAACTTCCCACTCCCAAGACTAATCTGCCTCCTCGGTATGTATCTCAGTGCTAGGCCTTGATGTGAAGATGAATCAAAGCTAATCGATAATAGAAAACGAGCCAAGACAGAAGACGAAAAAGAACAACGCCGCATCGAACGTGTTCTCCGGAACCGTGCGGCGGCACAAACCTCTCGCGAGCGTAAGCGTCTCGAGGTGGAAAAATTAGAAGGCGAGAAACAGAAAATGGAACAACAAAACCAATTCTTGTTACAGCGTCTGGCGCAGATGGAGGCGGAGAACAACCGCCTCAACCGCCAAGTCGCTCAACTGTCGGCCGAGATTCGTGGATCCCGCGGTTCATCTCCATTGACCGCAATCGATTCTTCGTCACCTACTCTCGCTCCTACTTTGTTCAAGCACGAAGGTGACGACTTCTCCCTCGACAAAATACCTTTTCCCACTCCGTCAATATCCGACTACTCACCCACTGTGAAGCTAGAAGATCTGGCTGAGTCCACCGACCTGACACAACATCCTGCAGCGGTGTTGTGCGACCTGCAGTGTCAGTCGACGGACTCGAAGGATCTTCCGCAGCTAACCCAATCTTCATCAAGCTGGAACCCGGCGCTACCTCATCAGATGGCGCTGCTACAGCTCCTCTTTCTGACGATGACTTCCGCCGCCTTTTCAACAGTGATTCTCCCTCTGTGTCAGATTCTGAACTCCATGAAAGCGGGCTCCCCTTTGACCTTCTCGACGGCGCAGATGTATCGACATTTGCCTTTGATTCACTGGTTGATTTCGACCCCGACTCTTCCGCTGTCCTCGACGACGTCTTCGACTCGACGCCAATCGATCTTTCGAATGAGAGTGCTCAACAGACTTCTAGCGTGCAGCCCTGCCTTGGCGCGTCCACTTCGCGATGCGACGGGCAAAGCATTGCAGCTAGCGGTTGAAGCAGCAACTCTTCGTGAGACCCGATTGGGCGAGTCGGATGTTTTGGGGACGGCGATGAGCTGGGAGTCGTTAATGACCATGGCATGGGCCATTGATTCGATTCGTCTGGGTCGTGGAACCTCCAAGGTCGGCCACTTGAACCAACTTGGGCCACTCGGGCAGCGAAAGAGGGTGCTTCAAACGCGGCGTGCAAAAGAAACGAAACGAATGAGGAGTTTAAGGAGTTTGGGAATTGCAATGGACTAGTCGCTTGAAATAGTGTAAAATACATTTTTCACTCTCATTAATTTTGCTTCAACCTAGACATGTAGCATATCATTTAGTGAAAAGTCGTAATACCAAGCCCGTAAAAAGCGTTGTATGGGCAAGCCAGCCGTAGTTATTGCCGCCTCGCTGAGTAAGACTTCCGCCTAGACCCACGTCCCCCCGCCTTGACGTCTTGCCATAATCCCAACACCATCTATAAAACCAAATCACATCTCAGATCCATAGAATATACAGTATATCCGAAAGAATATTCAGCAAAATGCCCGTCAGAGACCCTATATTCGAAGCCCGCACAAATGTCAAAGTGAGTATCTACCTTACAAGTCAGAAAGACCAAGCGAGAGAGATACCTAGGTAGACAGAGAGATAAGAGTCTGACTGACCGAACAGCTCCATTCCAACCGCCTCAAAAAAGAAGCTCTACGAGCCGAAGCTACCTACAAATCCGAAAAAGCCAAAGCGGACAAAGCCATGAAGAACCGTGAATTTCAAATCGCGCGAATCCACGCTGGCTCTGCGGTGCGCGAGAAGAAGCGACAAGTCAATCTCAAAGCCGAAGCTGCGCGTGCAGACGTGATCATCAACGAACTCAAAGCCGCGCAATCGACGCGCGATACTTCTCGCACGTTGGCGCTGGCGTCTCGCGGATTAGATGCCGCAAGTAAATCGGTGAATTTGGAGCATTTACTGGCCCACGCAAACAATTTCTTGGCGCGGTCGGAAGATTTCAAGATTGCGTCGAATGCCATCACAGACGTGGCGCAGGGAGTCTCGCAGCAGGAATATGGCGCTGAGGGAGAATCGGAGGTCGATAAGATGATGGAACAACTGGCTGATGATGCCGGGGTGGATTTGAGGAATGCTCTAGATGCCGAGACGGCCGCTGCGCCCAAGGAAGATGTCAAAGAGCATCAGCAGGCGGTCGGTGCGAATAAGCACGCTGATCCGGAAGTTGAAGATGCTCTTGGCGCGAGACTCAGGGCTCTACGTGCAGAGGGTTGATTGTGGTGGTTTTGAAACTGCATTGTTTTGTCTTTGGTGCCATTCTCGGAGTTTAGTTTGGGCGCTGGTCTTGAAGAGTCTTGTACAGCATTTGAGCCTTAGTCTCTCGTCTTATTCGGAATATATCTATATCTATGACTATATTCATGTCTACCTCTATAATATATCTATCTATCTGACTTTCTACTTTTGGATCTGTCTGTATAAGCCGTATAATTAGTCCAATTACGACTGAGCATCCTTGGCTGGCCTCATCCGAGCGTTTCCTCTTTAGGCAGTCTAGGCCGAATCTCCGAGGCCATATTAAAAGATCTTCTCTTTCGCTTCATTTTTCACCAACCAAATCTTCTTGTACATAGGTAAAATATTTCCTTGCCTAAAAACTTGGAAGTTGACAGGTTGGTAACAATGCTTGCATCTGTCCTTAGAGAACTAGGGCTGGTGTCCCTTTGGCGCTCATCTCTCGACACCAAACTACTCTGTTCCCAGCGTTTTGTCCGTCTCTTTGCCTATGGCGGCTCAACACTCATTCTCGCGGCGTACTTGTCGGCATTGAACATTTCTGACGAACAAATCGGTCTGTTCATGACTCTGACCCTGGTCGGCGATGTTGTGATCAGTTTCCTCTTGACCCTTTTCGCGGACCGTCTCGGTCGAAAAGCCGTGCTTATGCTGGGAAGCGCGTTGATGTGCGGTAGCGGTGTCGCATTCTCTCTCTCGGGCAATTATTGGGTGTTGTTGCTTGCGGCCATTTTTGGCGTCATTAGTCCTAAGTATATATATATCTCTCTTTCTGTCTCTCTATCCATCAATGGGTATCCGCAATTACTGACCAAAAATAGTGGAAATGAAATTGGCCCGTTTCGAGCTGTGGAAGAATCAACTATAGCTCACATTACTGCCAAAGAGCACATGAGCGATATATATGCATGGTACTCTCTCTTCGGCACGGCCGGCACCGCTCTTGGAATGATGGTCTGTGGCTGGGTCTTATCGGTTCTACAAGATAATAAGCACTGGGACTTTGTACCTGCGTGTCGAGTCGTATTTCTACTATATGCCGTCGTGGGCGCAATCAAATTTGTGTTGACAGTGGGTCTCAGCTCGAAAATTGAGGCGGAAAAGAAGTCGAAATCACCACAGCCGCAGCAACAGCAGCAGCAGCAACAAGATCGTCCGGCTGCAGTTGCAACGGAAACGGATCCTTTGTTAGGCACTAGTCAAGAACAGCCCGAAGAGGAAAGGCTTACGCCGGCACCACGAAAGATATTCTTTCTTCCTGGCGTCGAGGCTCAATTTGTCGGACTAGTGACGAGCTTGTTGCTATTTTTTGCCTTGGACTCGTTCGGCTCGTCGCTTGCTTCGCTGTCAGTCTCTCCTTCTATACTCTCCAACAATGATGTAAAGTTACTGACGTCTCCAGGTCATGGATCACGTACTACTTCCGTCGCAAATTTGGCATGTCGGATGGTGAGCTCGGCTCTCTCTTTTCCGGCACAAGTGTCATCCAGGCTCTCTCCATGCTGGTTGCCTCGTCGATCGCAAAGCGGTTCGGTAACGTGAAGACCATGGTCTTTACCCACTTGCCATCCGGCGTATTTCTTGCCTTGCTCTCTATTCCGAATTCATTGCCCATTGCGATGATCTTCCTGATTGGCCGCGCGTGCCTTCAGACAATGGACGTGGCTCCTCGCGCGGCGTTCCTGGCACAGGCGCTGCCCGCGGAGCAGCGAACTGCCATCATGGGCACGATCAACGTAGTCAAAACAACTGCCTCGAGTCTTGCGCCACTGCTCACAGGCCTGCTCTCTTCGCGGGGCAAGCTTTGGGTTTCGTTTGTGCTTGCAGGCTGTCTCAAGATTGCGTACGACATTGGCATGTTAATTACGTTTGGCGGCATGGATAAAAAGAAGGCTACCGAGACGGAGGGGGGTGCGTGATCGTATATATATCATCTGTACATGATGATCCGATATATAGTAAAAGTACAAACTGCCTGTATGTAGAGTTGTAGTTAGTAAAAATTGCTGTATAAATTTAGTCATCAGACTCGTCATTTCTGATTGGTCAATGTATAAATTGCCCATGATTTCATCTTCTGCTGCATTTTGCCATTCACGCATTCGCCACCAACCTTGGAATCACCTCAGCATCATCAAATATTTTTTTATTATCATTACTTTAGTTGACTGTTCCATGGCAATCCGGAAAAAATCCCGTGTTTGATCGCACTCTTGTCTCTTCGTTTCCACAGCGTTCACTCCACCATCGACCTAAATCCGCTTTCCCCGAACGGTATAAGAGATCGAGACTAAGCCAAGCCCCCCTCCATACGATTTTAAAAAAAGTACGCGTAAGCTTGCACGAATTCATGATTTCCCTTCTTCTCCCCTCCACAGATGAATCTGATTCGTGAAAAATAAGGAATAGTTCTGCCTGGACACGTATCGGCTCGCGCGTACACTAAAGCTCATTCGTCTAGGTTCTCTACTCAAAACGTTAATCAGTGCCGGACATAATCAAGCTCAGTCTGGGCGTTTGTAATCGAGTGGTTTCTTGGCTAGGACACTCGACGTAGGTATGTCGAATGGGACTCCAAGGCTGTGTTGGGGCTTGAATTTATATCCCGCCGTTGTCTGACATAGTCTAATTCATATTCGCAGATTTTTCTCATTCGATACATAGCTATATATCCATTATACCACACCTTCGGATTACCTAGGTACTTCTGGTAGACGGATAAGCAGAATCATGAAGACAGCAGTTATTCTCGCTGTGGCCTCGTTGGCTACAGCGTTTATGATTCCAGATAATGACCAGCAGCTTTTGGCGGCCTTCTCGATGGATGAAAAGGCCAGTGTTGGCGGTGTCGTGCAGAGTGAAGTTTCCAAGGGAGAATCTCCGGTTGACGAAACCGAGAGTCGTCCGTCGGTGCAAGAATGGCTCGACTTGTCTGTATTGGCGGATGGAATAGAAAAAGACGTTGCGCATTTCGAAGACATGGAAATCCACTGGTTGAGCAAGTCAGAGTCTCTCAAAGAGGCGTTTGGATATCGGAAGTCAGAGGTCAAAAAGGTGATTGAAGACCAGGGCCGCTGGGAGAAGAAAGCAAACAAACACCATCATCATCGCCATCGGATAGGAGCATTCTTTAAAAGAGCTATACGCAGGCTGCTGAGTCTCCTCGGCTTCTCGACTTCGCAGTCTGATTATGAATTATTGTCCCACCACGGCCACGGCCATCATCATGGTGGTTCTCACCACCATGGTTCAGACAAGTCCATCTACGAACTTATCTCGAGCAACAAGCACACCAAGATCTTCACTCGTATCATCAACCATCACGAAGATATTGTCAAAATCCTTAACTCTACTTCCCACTCCAACTACACAGTCTTTGTTCCCATCGATGCTGCATTCAAGAATGTGCGCCATCATCCTCATCCGGATATCAGCAAAGACGACGTCCTCCACTGGCTTCAATATCACATCTCACCACAGGTGTACACCGCGCACGATTTCATCAATGTTCAAACCGTGCCTACTCTCCGAAACCAAAAGACCAAAAGCGAAGATCCCCAGCGCATCAGCACCTCGATCTCTCGCAAAGGACTGACTTTGAATTTCTACACACATGTCATCCGCTCTGACATTGTAAGTCTTCTTCTCTTTCTTCTTTTCCTCCTTCTCTCTTCCTCTCCTCTCTCCCACTGACTCGGTGTGTGTCCCCCAGGAAGCTACAAACGGCATTATTCACGCCTTGGACAAACTACTCATCCCCGCCTTGCCGGTTAAAACCGTCGTTCAAGCCGTTCCCGCCGTTTTCAGTACATTGGAACTAGCTCTGATCAAGACCGGACTGATTGATCATCTCAACTCGACCACTGGCGGAACTTTCTTCACCCCCTCGAACGACGCTTTTGCCAGACTTCCGCCTCAGGTAAATGCGTTCTTGTTCAGTTCAGCAGGCACAAAGTATCTCAAGGCTCTGCTCAAATACCACGCTGTGCCGGGCCACGTCGTCTTCACAGACGCTTATTACAAGACCAAATCCGGTGACGAGGACGAGGAGAATCTTGTTGCCAAGAAACACGTAAGTTTTCATCGTCTTTTTCTCTGCAAATAACTTGCTCCTCCATGACTCGGGCTGATGGTATATATAGTATGAACTTCCGACCGCTCTTCAACACAAACCTGTCACGATCGATATTCGCAACTTCCATCGCCTGACTTTGATTACTGTCAACCAACGTACGCCCGTTGCTGCAGCAAATGTGCCCGTTGCTGAAGGTGTTATTCATGTGCTACCTTCTGTTCTCATTCCGCCTCACAAGCATCAACATCAGCAAGAAGACGAGAGCAGCATGCAGGATCTTACTGTCGAAGATTTGATGAATAGATTGGATTCGTATCTCGAATAATTGCGTCATATTGACCAATTCCTTTAATTAATCTCCGCTTACACAGTCTATGGATATCTTGGATCTGTTTTCTATCTTATGAACATTTTTCTTTTTCTACTGGCGCGATGTTTGTTTCATTCATTGTAGTTTCAAATTGAATTTGATACTCGTTATACTATTTACATTGAAGGGGGGTATAATGATCTCTTGTGACTTGCCACGACAGTAGCTGCTGCGGCGCTTAGTCTGTCGTTTAGGCTAGATCTGGAAGCCGGCATGATCCCCCTTAGCACACACCGGTGTGTAAAAGTCTCCTTGATGACCAGCGTAGGAGCTGAGCAAAGGCCTTCCTTCCGGTGGCTTTCGGGTTTGATTCGACCAGAGTTGTTCCAACCATGAAGAATCAGGAATCGGATGGATATTTTAATCGTCTCTCAAACGTGCAGCTTCAAGAAACTCTCTGCTTTTTTCCAGAGTCAAAGACATTCCCCGCATTGACGCCACCTAATTTTCGCTTCTTGTGCTCCATAGCCTCCATTTCCTTTCTCATGATCATTTCCTGTTGCGATATCTTTTGCTGCTGCGGTACAAACGAGGTTTTCTTCGCACTGGCAAACGCATTCATCGGCTTGACAGTAGTTGTCTTGGCCATGGAGAAGACGTTTTTTGGTTTCGACGTTGTCGTTGACGATGCAGTTGATGTATTGGAAATCGAAACCGTGGGCTTTTCAACTGCCGCCGAGGTCGACGAATTTCCTTCTTTGACTTGTTCCTCGCTCGGTGTCGATGACTTTGTCCCAAAACTAAGCTTGACTTTCTCCCCTTCTTTCCTCTCTAGCAATGACGTGGCTGCGGCTTTTTCTTCGGACTCTTCCCCGCTGCTGGCGGCAGAGGCGGAAGATTTATCAGCGGCAGCAGCAGCCTTGGCCAACTCAGCCTTTCTAGCCCTCTCGACCTGTGCTTGTATTTGCTTTTGCTCGCGCTCTTCATCTCCCTTGTCCTGTCTCTCTTTCTTCATCACGGCTTCTCTCCTCCGTAGCGTCTCAGGCCGATTATCGATCCAACTAATAAACAACCCTTTCTCCGTCTCTTCAACCCTCGCAATGCCTTCCCGACCCAAATGAGCCGCAAATTGCGTTAGACTCGTCCATTTCGTGGCGTTCATGTGCGTATGGGTCTTGTTGCTGATCATCTGCTGATAGAAGTGGTTGACGTGCACTTTCTTTTCTCCATGGGTTGTACGCAGTAATTCGATAAATTCCCGCTGGAACTCCGCCGAGTATTTGTCAATAGTGGCTTTGGCGTTTTCGCCTATCAACAGCATCTGTCGTACGTGCGACTCGCTTTGGACGTGGCATTTGAACCCGTTTTCATCTCGACAGGCTTTTTCACTAGTAAATGCATAAATGTAAGCCATGGAGCACATCGAAATGCGACCAAAGGGGGGTTTTCCTTGGGTTACTTACCAGGTTTGACAGTACCAGCGTAATCTCGTAAGACCTTTGGATTTGAGTTTGTTGCTGATGGCTTTTGTAGAGCCGGCTTCGGCGCGAGGCATGATCTTGTCGTAGGTCTCTCCCGTATAATCGCTTTTATTCCGTTAAAAAAGAGGAAGATGCCGATTATGTTGCGTGTGTGTTGTAAAGCGACTTGAATCAAAGTGGTTGATGAAGTTGACTGAGGAAGTTGACAAATGCGATTCGAAGATGCCAAGAGTTTCACGTGCCGCGTTCGCCACTCCATTGTGATTGGTTGAAAAAAACTATATATTCTCGTCCAATAGGATCTGATTATTCCTGTTCACAGCATAGAAATATTGCCAACGAAGATATCTCTGTAAGGATCAAGTTGGCTTAATTTCCTGTTTCCCTATGATATTTCAAGACTCTGTACTAAAACATTGAGTACGCAGGTATGACCATCTGTCATACGTATCCTCCACGAATGGGTGTACTTCGGCCCTCAGGTGCGTATGTTCCCTGACGCCCTGTGATGAGAACCAGTAATTGATACTTCAAACTACAGGCTGCTGAAGTGCTCTTAGAATTTCCTATTGAGCGGATCTAGAACAAAATCGGACGGTTACGATTACTTTTACCTAGGTACCTTGGAGTGCTAAAAATGGATATTTTGGAAATATCTACAAATTAAAATCAAGCAAGCCCGTATCATGAAAATCGATAAATGAGTGAAGGTATACCACTACATTATAAACCATATACATTCATATATCCTGGATATTAGAAAAGCACCACTAATGTATTAGGCGAGATTGAAAATGTAGATAGATAATTAGGTACTGAATAACGACCGACAAGCGAACTTCGAGAGACTCGCTTTATTTCAAATTACATGCAGTTTATCAAGTCAGATTCCGAGAGCTGATGCGCTGACAATACTTGGAATAGCAACGAGCCCATAATCAAGCGTTGTTGACTTCAGTGATGTCCGCTAAGAAAACAATACCGGTCTTGAAACGATCCAAGAATCTCTCCTCATCTGCTGCAATGTCTGGCTGACTCGTCTTGGCGACGTAGGCCTGAACAGCCTCTTGACTCGCGTAGGTCAGTTCCGTATAAGCATCGAAATCGAAGTCAGACTGTTGGCCTAAAAACACTTTGGCCGGAGTCGTGGGGTTTCGCGCTGTCGTTTCGGCTTTATTGGCATCGCTGCCTTTCTCCTCGCGGGCAATGTAGCTGCGGCGGTGCGAGATGGGGAAGACGTCGCCTGCCAGACGTTTCAGGAGATGACCATGCTGCTCGCTATAGGTCTTGAATTCTTCAATAGTAAGGCCGGGTTTGCGGTAGGTGAAAACAACAGCTCGGACGAGAGTCATCTTGGATTTGAATATAGGCACGGTATTGGAGTGTGGAAAGTGGATGGCGATATCGTAGATATAACTAATGGAGTATTCGAGATGTTTGGAATGTGGAGGATGTTGGGGAGAATATTTCTGTCTTGTCGACGAAGACATGCTCGATATTTATATTCAATGTCACCCTGTCAGACCTCGATATTTCTAACTCTTCGGACCATGTAGGCTCCGAAGTGTACAGCCTGCAACGGCGCGATGCCTTGGCAAGATTCAATAATTCTGAAATACCTCTACAGCTTGACAAGGCTTATTGAATATTTCTAATCAGAACTTTAAATAAATCCGAGAATCGTAAGTTATCCCGACAGCCGAGCAGTCGAGTAATGTTCGGCGACTCCAGTTTCTCGTTTCTTAAGTATAGATGAGTCTGTTTCCATTACCATTTGTTAAATAATACCTAGGTACGTAAATTTTTGAGATACTAGCCTTGATCTAGCTATACTCTCCGGCCTTCTCCCTCGGATTTAACCTCTTAATTATAAGTTAAACTATCTTTTAATATCGATTGCATCGTGTTAGTCCACCAAACTTATACGCGGGAGCCGGAAAACTGAATCGGATGTTCACCAAGCTCCGAGGTACCGAATTGCGTGCGACGAACACGAAATATCAAAATGGGCAGAACATCAGAGAAACATAGTAATCAATCTAGGAGATATTAACGACGCCATCTATTTATGTTCAATCGAGTCGCAAAGTTACACCTATGAAAGTAAATTTAATCAATGGATTAATTCGTTGTGTCCCGAAAATAACCTCTAATGCAGCAGGTCGATTGAGCTTGTGAATGTTCATATTAATTCGAGAAGAAAAACGTGGACAGTAGAGAGCATTTCCGACGGGTATCACCCGACAAGGAAAGCGTACAGTGTTCACGAAAGAAATCATAAACAACTCCGATTCAAATGCATGGCTAACCCTTGACAACACGCAGGCCAAACCGCTTCATCCTCGCAAGTACGAGCAGCGCACATCCCAGCGTCATCGCACTACCCATGAACATTTGCATGTACAGATAGCTGGTATGAATCTTCCCATCACGAACAGTGGTGCCAGCCTGTACCAGAGCACCGGCTATAGGACTGCCCGTCAAAGCTGCAAAGCTGATGATCGTCAGAACCATACCCATCCTGATGCCGGTCTTACTCAAATCGGTCGTCAACGAACTCAGCGCAACGGGAAACAGTCCCTGAACGCCCGCAGCAACAGTCCCGTACACCACAGCCCAGACATACAGCCCGGATACTTCAATCACCCCTGCCCAGCCATACGCGGTGATTGCCGAGCAAAAGACAAAAGGAATCAGTAGATTCAACGGGCCTGTCCATGCATCAGACATCAAACCTGGTATGATACGAGCGGGAAATCCGACGGCACTCATCACCATCAATAAATTGGAAGATGTAGACAGAGATGCTCCTAATGCATCGTGCGAGTAACTGCCTAGATAGAAAAACCCCACGAATAGCCCCAAGAGGACGCAGAACATTCCCATCGCAAAGCAGGTATACGGTAAGTCACGAAAGGCCTGCCATTCTACGATGGGACCTGTGGATCGGCGGGAAACTCTCTGTCTGAGGAAGAATAGTCCAGGGAGGAAAGTTGCTAGAGAGAAAAATCCTAGACACCGTAAAGTCCAGGCAAATCCTACACGCGGTATAAGCGAATTCACCATGGCTGGAATGATGAGACCTCCTGTAGCGGAGCCGGCGGCTGTGGTGGACATGGCGAGAGCACGTCGTTTTTCGAAATAGGTGGGCATAAGTGAGACTGTGGGACAGAACATGAGTCCAGAGCCGATTCCATACATGACACCTTGTGCGAGGAAAATCTGCCAATACTCGGTGCACAGAGAGGTCAGGAAGAGACTTGAAACGGCGATGATCATGCCACATGTCCAAATGGCTTTGAAGTATCCAGCGTCACTCGCACGGCCGGAAAATGTGCCGATGAAAAAGACGAGGAACGTCTGCACACTGCCAATCCACGAGATGGCCGAAGGAGATTGCTTGAGGTGTTGCGTGTAGTACTGCAAAAGTCAGTTTTCTATCAATCAATGAAAAGAAGAAATGCAAAGTCTCATCGATCGTCCTTCTGGACGACTATATCCTGGCTAGGGCAGTCACTTACAGTCTGAAAAATCCCGAATGCGTTAACATAGCCCCAAGTACTTGTTATGACTAGATGACCGAGAACCATCTGAGACCAGGCCAATATCCCACCATCTGGCGGTGGTCCTGGATCTTGGGTCGATTCTTGTGTCCGTACAAGAGACATGGTTCGCGTTAGGACGGAGACAGCGTGGTCAGAGTGACTTGTCGAGCTGGAAATTGCAGGGACCTCAACAACGCTATCTTCTGGACCTGACAAGGGAGCTTTCGTATCGTTCGTGGCTGGTGTAGAGATGACTTGGTTGCAGGCAGGCTCTTCTTCGGCGCAATGTCCTTGCATGGGAGGAGTATCAGCCTTTTCGACATCGAATTCAGCCATACTTGCTTGCTCAGATTCTTTTCTTTCTGTTCTTTTTCTGGGCAAGGTTGAATTTTAAATCTACTCAGGAGCACCTCAAGCTAAAATTCAAGCGGCTGGAGACATTTAAAATAAAAAAAAAAACTAATCGCCAAACACACAATCACTGTAAACGTCTCATATCGCCTAGGTTACCAGATAAGAAAAAATCGCATCATTTTATTACATTTGTAATAACACAATGTCGTCAAAAAAAGTGAGGGAGCACTCTCTAAATATTTTTATATTAATAATTAGGTCCAATATCTCGCACAGAAATCCGAAATGATCTGCGCTTCAACTGTCGGTTCTAAATCCGGATGTGATGCGGGCGGGGGCCAAAGAACTAGACTAAAACTCTTTGACAGCTTCACATATCAATAAATTTAAGCTTGAAGAGTCCTTCATTTGTCTATAGTTATGCTTATGATTTCTAATATCATAGTCTGTGAATCAGCACAGAATATCTTTGTAAAACTTTTTTTAAATCTGATCAAGTGGGGACGGACGGCAGGATTGAACTTATCAATGTGTATTCTGGATATCATCATATCACAGGGCGCGCACAAGAGATATATTATTCTAACCTAGAGACATAATAATATACATTTGAATCGACCATCAGAAGTGTGTCATGATTTGAAAAAAGACATATATCATAGGATCGGGACTTTCCGAGAGGCAATTCATTGTGGATGAAGCTAAGAGGGTATATCTCTTAAAACGCACTGACGTGCCTCAACGAACCATATTGTCTTCCAACTTTGCTACCCGGAAACAATTTCTGAGAATCTTCAAACTCGAAAGTGATTACAGTTTCTCAAGCATACTTTCTGGGCCAATCTTGTGATAGAAAGACCCTTATATGCGAACTAGCTTTCTGCCCTCGCTTTGCTCAGGTAGAAAATAAGTCATATGATTTATACAGTACCTCAGGTATCTACTGTTAAGAATTAATTTATATAGGAAAACTTGAATATAGATTTACTAGAATTCACGTGACAGACATAGTTCAAATACGTCGTCCTAAGGCAACCCTCCGTAGACAATACAACTCTCATTCATCCTCCATATACCCCGTCTTATTATAGATGATAGCATTTGTCCTGTAACGTCCAATTACTAGATCCAGTCAATATCTCATCTAGAGATACCATCAGCTACGATCTTCCTCCAACCTCTACGCCCTTCTCTTACGCCCTTCTCAGGAGTCCTACGTCTCCTACCCCTCGCACAGTTCTCCAATATGACGGTAATCCATAAGCCAGGTCGAGTACACTGGAACGCAGACGCGCTTTCCAGACTACAATGAACTCAACAGGCAACAGATGTATTCAGTCTAACCTTCACTCTAACCACTATGCTAGTGGTCAACATCCTTGTTATGAATTTTTAACTAAGAAAGATGTTAGTCTCTGCTCTGCCAGATGACTACTACTTAGAATGAATATATAAAAATCTTAAAAAGTTAGCTGATGAAATGAAGGATTGCTCTGAACTGGATTATCTGATTAAGAATAATTTTAAGCTGGACATTTTGACTGGGTTATTATATATGGTTTGGCAAAACGTGAAATGTCTCTGCATTCCAATGAAGGCACACAAGCTCGTATTGATGGCCGCGCACGGCCATAAGGGTCATCCTGAAGTACAGAAGACGCAGGACAGATTACGACGCAACGTTTACATCCCCTCGCTTCGCTTCGCTCGGGTGTAAAATAAGCCACGTGATTTATACAGTGCCTCAAGTATCAAATGCTAAGATTTTATATGAACTTAAATTTATAAGACTTGCATGCAGATTTATATTTACATATAAAATGCTTATATGTCAGCTTACTGCGGCTTACTGCGGCTTACCCGGCGGCTGGCTCTGTAGCTGGCTTATATATAGACTCGTAAACTAACTTTAGTTTACCTATAAGCTTGCTCGTCAGCTTGCTTATAGCTGACTCTGTAACTGTCTCCGTAGCTGGCTCATCAACTTGCTTGTCAGCTTACTTATCAGCTGGCTCGTAACTGGCTCCCAAACTGGCTCCCTGGCTGGCTCAATGGCTTGCTCCACTCAGCTCCGTAGCTGGTTCCATAACTGACCGGTCAGCTTTCTCCAGCTTGTCCGAGAGCTGGCTCCCAAGCTGACTCCCTGACTGGCTCAACAACTTGCTCCAGCTGACTCATCAGCTAGCTCGTAGGGTAGCTCGTAGGGTGGCTTATAGAGTGGCTCGCAGAATGGCTCGTTGACTGATATAGCTCTACTTGTTAGCTTGCACATCAGGTAGCTTGCTCATGATTTTCCATGTAGACTTTGTCATATATACATATAAGGTCTCCCCACCCCATGGGATGGCTCGCGGGCCAGGAAAGCGAAGCCTGCGACGCATATCAAAATCAGGACATTGTTGCTCGCTATACTCGTAGAATGCAATATAGCCTAACTTCTCTACACGGTTAAATTCAGTAGTCTCTGTAGAAAATACCGTAAATTCGATGTCGTCTACTGCGGTCCAGTTGCTGTTACGGAGGTTGTTGTCACGAATATCAAAGAAGCAACCAAACATCATGATACGCTTTCCACCGAATGGTTCGCTGCATCTACTGACCCTACGTAATATACGATCCAGATCCTCTAAGGTGTGCCCGTATCACTCGTTTCTTTGTTTTTCCGGCTGCCTTGGGAGTAGGAGTAGAGAGTTCGTCTTTGTTGGGTGTGGTTGCGACTTCAGTTCCGGCTTCAGCTTCAGCCTCATCTTCATCAGCGAATTTTTGTTGTATACCCTCGGGCTGCTCGGTAACGACAGACATCCTAGATGACGTGCCTTGGGACTGTTCTGTCTTCTTCCAGGGTTTCTTGCTTCCCCACTCCGTTGCCTTACCAGCCTTGCCAGGAGCAGCTTCACCTGACGTAGCTACCGCTGTGTTTATTAAGTCTTTTAGCATCATATCTCTAACGGCGTACAAAGTCTTGATGAGATCGTCCCGGGCTTCTCTCAGAGAAGGGATGTGAGTATCAACCTCCAAGTCTTTGTACGCGTCATCTAGTTCACCTATCAGCCTGCCCGATGTTGATACGATGTCGTCTATTTGCGACGTGTACTTGGAAGACATCTTCTGAATGTAACAGCGGTAGTCTCCGTAGCTCAAAGTATTGTGTTCTCTACTTCTAGTGACGGCGCGACAAATTGCTTTAGATGTCCGTGGGCTGCCGAATGTGACAAAGTGTGACGCGCCATCGCCGTATCCCCCTTTGAATATGACTGCTGGATTAGGATAGTTCATCTTGCTCATCTTGCTCACCTTGCGTCTGGACTTTCCCATACTGCGAAGCACGGCATCAACAGTGCACGCAGCTGGAGTGCCCATGCATATAACTTCTACGCCCTGTGTGCACAGCGCAATGCTACAGTCAAGTAGACATCTAACCACTTTTGGCACTGTACCGTTTCCGCTATAGCATTCAGAGATGAGAACCGTGTATAGACAGTACAATTGACAACGATTGTACCTGTATGCATGTACATCCAGCTATCTCTGAACCACCTCTCAATCTCAAGGTAAGGTTCTTCGGCTGTATTTGATACATCCCGAGCTACTCCAATCGTAGAAGGCGTGGCTCTAGACTTGGATCGATCATACGACATAGCTGACGATATACGCGGGTGTATATCAGTAGAGTAGGGGCGCTCTCCTATTATCACTGTTTTGAAGGGAAGGTGCGCGGAGCACGCCAGCAGGTACATAATCACAGGAACAGTGTAGTGAACATCCAGAGAATTGAATGCACCTACCTAGGTATGTGATTCAGGTAGTTCACGGTTTGGTTGAACAAGATTGCTTCAGCTGTTCTCTCGGGAGATGTTGTCTGCCTTGGTACAAGCAGAGTCCCGTATAAGCGGATGAATTAATTTGAAATCTAGTTATTAAACCAGCGTCTGTACGAGCTGGCGAGCTAATTTATATATAAGCTCACGTATGAGCTGACGAGCCAGTTTCTGTATAAATTTATAAACCAGTCAAGAATCTGGCTGCTGAGCCAGTTCCCAGCCGATCTTGTTTCTCAGTGGTCGTACAACGCCTGCAGAAAAAAGATACTGGCCGACGGGGTCAGAAGTTGGTTGCCTTACACTGGAAGAGCTACGGATGCCAATCCTGGATAAGGAAGGCTGGGAAGACATTGTAGACAAACCAGGCAGAGTCTACACAGCGAGTACGCGTGATAGGAAATTTATAGACGAAGTACATGACAAGTTGCATGAGCTATGTAATGAGTCCTTGCCCAACTGGTTTTCCTGTCTTTATGGTTTGGCGATGGGTTGAGACTCCAGACGGACCAGTCCAGAAGGGTCGCATAGTTACTGACATCCGAAGTGGAAACGCAGCCTCGGTCAAGGACGTGTACCCCTTTCGACTTTATTCTACTGACCGCCAGTTTTCACCGGGGTGAAAATTGTACTTATGCCGAGCTATGCACACAATTGAACTCGTCGATGAATGAGGCCTGCTGAGACATCTCTTTTATTTTCGGTATACTGCATAAAAATTGCAATCAAAACTTGGAGATGATATCCAGGATAACGCTCGCCAAATTTTCAGGCTGCGAGAGGAAAGGACTGTGGTCTGAATTCATCTCTCTGAAATCCCATTCCACTCCACTGTAGTCAACCATCATTTCCTGCGCAACAGGAGCAATGGCATGGTCGTCAAGGGCACGTATATAAGCACGACGGTTGTTGAATTCTCTGTCAGCCCATGCACTTGGTGGACTTGGTGTTGAAAGCGCCTCTCGGGAGTGAAACTGAAGGTTTTCAATGGCTTTTACCCTTTTCTGTTCGGGGACGTGGTGGTAGAATACCTGTGCTGGATCTTCCACACCTAGCTGACCAGTCTCTTCCTGCGGACGAACATTTTAGTTATTTCCAGGTTATCACTGTCCATAAAGCTTACATTGATTTCGACCCATGGATCAAACTTGCCCCCCAAGGCACTGAGAAGGGAATCTCCTTCTCGAGCCAGGAACGCAGCCAGAAAGATCAATCCAACGATACTTCCTCCCGTCACATTGTCTTCAATTTTGCCTAGACCCTTGGCGGCGGCACCACCAGGACAACCACCATACGAATGCATGAGCAGAATAACATCTTTCCCGTCATCAAGCAAGGGAAGTAATAGCTCTTCGCGAATAGCAGCTGCATCTGTAGCTACAGACACTTTGTTCGGCTCCTTTGATCCGACGCTGGGGAGTTGCATTGCTTTTACTGGATAACCGGCTTTCTCTAACAAGTCTATCAATTCTTGATAATGGACTGGTGAGTGCCATGCTCCGGGCACCAAGGCGATATGAGGTTTGACTTGCGACATGTTCCAGGTTTCCGAGGCTGGTTGGATAGACCGATAAGGGATGACAGCTAGGTAGACGAGGGGTAGAAAATCCTGACAGACTAAATGTGAAGAAATTGTTCAATTATCAAACGGGAATACGTTCATCTTATAGTTATGCTGCGGCTGAACTGATAGACGGGAGCTAATTGGAAAGCTTTCTCAATTATTTTCGGCTGACAGCCCCCAAAGCAATTAAAGTTATGTATCATTCAAAATCCAGCCCTCTTGATTCGTACCCTTTAGTAGACTTTATAAATAAAGTAACCAGGGCAATCCTTGGCATATCAAGTCAAGAGATTCACCCAATTGCAAAACGCTGTGCCGCTCCGTATGCACAAGGTTGCAGGATCGGGACCTGAAATCCTAAACCCCCGAGATCCACACTGCCGTCTAAAATTAGCCGAGCTCCCCAATCCTAGCAGTACCACTCCAACGGTCTGTGCTGTGCTTCCTCGAATTCAGGGGACGCCTACGCCCAATTTCTAATCATCCTGACTATTTATGTACAACTATTTATTTAAGAGTTTAATCTTATAGCAAATTCAATGAATTATCACGATTCTAGCAGAATTAATTGCGCAGTAGAGCCACCTCGAATATCGAACCAAACTCCCCTTCGACCAGTATAAACCAGACATAACCGTCAATCAATGGCCAGATTGAGGAAAAGAAATCTCCAAACATCTCTGACCTTTTATCCTTTCTGCAAAGGCCTGTATTACACGCCGGAAACTAGACCTGACAAAAACCAACGCAATTGAAATTTTCCAGAACAAAGGCAAAGATCACATCAAAGCAAACTCGTGAATAGCCGACGGCCCATTTTCATTATACTCAGCTCGCGGTAGATAGCCCTTGTGCAGACCTTGGGTATCGTTGATAAAGACCATTTTAGCAGCAATTTGAGCGCCCAGGAATATCGATTCTTCCATACCGGGGCGTGGTGCTCCAGTCGGATTTGCAGACGTCGTATTCGTTCCACCGGCGCCTGTAGCTCCGGGAACGTTGCTGCTGCCTTGGTCTTTCCATTCTGGAAAGTAGTCGGGAGGTTTTACCGTCTTCACGGATGTAGGGGTTTGAGAGTGGCCTGTAGAACGATGCATGCTGGTCATGGCGAGATAGGCCTGGGAATCGTGCATGCCTGGGGTCGAAGGTGGCATGTTTGGCACATTTGAGTGTGTGGCAGCAACAAGCAGCGGATTGACGCCGTGGGCGGCTGGATGATACAGTGGGCCTGGAGTTTGACTGCCTGGCATTGCCGGCGTGGTTGTGCCGGTAGCCATGGGAGTGGATATGTTGGAAGGTATTTCCGAAGTGAAGATACCTGCTGATGGGGACAGGATGTATTTCTGTGTGATGGTAGAAAGAAGAGCCGGGACGAAGCCTGGGACCATTGATCAGTCTATTCCTCTTTGCAGACTGTTAGGACATCATAGACTTACCGCGAATGCGACTTCCATTCCCAACAACAATTAAATTATCCCACAAATCACTCCGTTTAGTAGCGTCCGGCACAGACAAAATAGTATGATGTATTTGACCTGCGAGATCTTCTAATATTCCGCCACTGCCTCTTTCTACGCGATCTTGACCGGGGCTTGCAAGCAAGAAACGCTCATTTCCGACTTCGACGTCTCTTCGTTGCCGTACGTACTGAACCGAGTCTTCAATACGTACAAACTCCTCAAATTGAAAGGTGGCAGTCTCACGCTTCGAATTCGGTAGGCGAAGAGCTTTGTTTGTATCAGCACCACCCTTTTTAGGAGCGACTGCTTTCTCCTTTTCGCGTTTTGCTAGAAACTCGTTCGTATTGCCACTGGTGACGATCGCAGCAACGTCCAAAATGCCCTCGTCTTCTTCGCCATTCTCATTGTTCTCGGTCTGGGTCCCGCGGCCTGGACCTCGTGGCAATTTGGAAGCATTGTTTGCTTCGGCTGGACCTGTTGATGCGGCAGCAGCCGGGTTTACGCCAGTCTGGCCCGATGTAGTAGCAGTGGATGAAGTAGCATCAGCAGCAGCAGTACCCGGTAAGGGAGTTCCCGGAGGAAGGATTTCCGCGATATTGCTGCGCTTGAGCTGCTCGCACATTTCTCTCGTGAATCCTTTCGGTTTCAGCAACTCCTCCAATCGATCCGTCATCGTATCTCCACCGCAGCCTTCCAAGGCAATGCCGCGTCCGATCTCCTGGACAATCGAGTCCAGTACAGCCGTCACATTTGCCTTGCCGTATCCTACATCAACTACCGTTGCCGTCACTGTACCGTACGCATAGCACGCAGCAATAGCCGAGTCCATCAGACAGAAACCGGGGGGTTTGAATTTCTCAAAGACAAACTGCGTGAGAATCTCGCGATCGCGAACCGTCCAAGCGGGTTCCGCCAGAATCAAAATTGGCGTATGGAAAGGTGGACTGAGTGTATTGTATACGTGCTCCAGCAAAGCCAAAAAGCACGGCCAGTCAACGATGCGGCCGTTTCGAATAGGGTATACGGCTCCTTGGTCTGAAATGATGTCTTCTTCTAGAAACGTCTCCTCTTTGCTTTCTGCTTCTTCATTTTGAGTGGGTTCTGTGGTTTCGTTGCCATTTGTTTCGGGAACTACCTCAGAAGAACTTGCTCCGGCTGTTGTCGTTGTCGCATCTCCAACCACGCCGTTTCCATTAGTTCCTGTCGCTGTGCCTTCTTCCTGCTTCGGGGCCTCGGTCATTTCAACATCAGGCTTTTCCTCTTGCTGTTGCTGTTGTTGCTGTCGAGACTCCTGCGCCTGCTCGTTCTTCGTCTCAGACACAGAATCCGACGCAGGTGGTACCGTCCTTTTCTTTTCTCGAATTTTAAACGGCTCAAACTCGCCTTTCTTCTCCGCGGGGAACATGCGCGTTGGAAATCGATGACTAGCTGGCGTAAATGATTCGGGCAGTCCTAATTGTGCCAGGGTAGTTTGGGAGCCCGGCGCAATGAGCTGATTGCATCAATAGAGTGACTCGTTAGTTTTTACCGTAGTCGCGAGGAAATGGTACAAAGAGAAACGAGAAGAGAGGAGACATACCAGGACATGCTCATCCTTGAATTGAGGCATGTCGCTCGCTCAAGCGACTGCAGGGTGTAATGGGCAATCAGAAGAGAAAAAAAAACAATAAAGTGAGCAATATTGGGGACGAATTAATTGGTCAAACGAATAATTTATGTTGAGGTCGTCGTAAATTGGAGATTTCTCAAGGTGAAGCTCAAATTGCGGCTGGCTGACGGAAACAGCTTGGCGACGCGACCTGGGTGTTGACCAATCAGATCGCGAGTTTCTACTTGTCGGGAATGAGCCAATAGAATGGGTGCAATCCTTCTTTCTTTCTTTCTTTCTTTTTCTTTTTTTTTGCTTGCTTTTCGCGATATTCGACTTGTCGATACTTCGATAGTTAAAATGCTTCCAAAATCCGAATTTACAACTCTTACTAACGCTTACAGCTCAGTACTATCGTTATATACACTCGGACACACCTGTATCCAGGACGGAAATCACATTGCAAACGTTTACGAACAGCACAAGAATGCCAACGCCAGATCCACGATCACTGGTTTCATAGAACGACAAAGTCAGATCGAGAACATGCCAGCCAAGACTCCAGCTCCAATAATAACTCCATCAGTTGCTTCCCTTAACAGCACACTCTTCCCACCTTCCTGAGGCCCACCCTTGATCAACAGTCGGTCAATATATCGCTGACAAGTCTCCTTATAATTCGGATAATGTTGGATGATTCCTCCAATATACGCCACAACCAGCTCCTCGGGTCCACCGAACCACTCGGCTCGATGACTACTCCCTCCTGTAGACGACTGAGACGACTGAGCGGAGAAGCCGAAGCTGAAATCATGGAAACTCTTTGACGGCGAAGTACTGAGAAATTGGGTTTCTATGCCAAAAGTCGGCGCTATTCCACCAGCTGTTGTAGGCGTTGAAACACTACTACTAAACGGGGCGTTTGGGTTTCGAAGAGAGACCTCGTGATTCGAGGCTAGTAATCCCACTGTGGCAGCAGCTACTAATGCAGCGGAGCGGGTTTGTACGGTTTGTGCAATTTCGCGAAGTGCGTTTGCAGTCTCGATGGTCCATGACCATTGAGATGGATGCGGGGGTGGAGGAAGAAGTTGTGTGTCTCCAGCAACGGTGTTGTTTACATAATGATGGCTCTTGTGGCTATCGTTTTCGGTGTGATGATTGAGCATGTTGACCAGAGACTGAAGTGGAAGTTGCGCAGATACAATGCTAATAATCATCTCTGTGCGCAGCGCATACGCCTGCACGAGCGGTGCTGGAAGATGGCTTTCTGCGATTTTCAAGACGTTCACAAAGTAGTCTAGGCAGATAATTCGAATCAACTCGCCAATGTACCGGCCCCCGGTCATGTACTCCAACGGTTGAAAACCGGGTCTTGCAGACTGTGCATCAAGCTGGGAGTCCCACGTGGTGAGGACGCCATGCTCTCTCAGGGGTGACGAGGCGCTGTATAAAGTCCACTCGGTACTGACCAGGGTTTGAGCCGCAGCAGGTTCTCGCATCAAAATTGCTCGGCCTTTAGAAGGATGGAGATCGGAAAGAGTCATAGGAATGGTCGCATTGCATCCTTCGTCGAGTACGATGCCCATGGCGACGCGACTGTTGGGGTATGATTTGATGGAGTACGAAAGCGAGAGCAAGGTAGCGACTGCGTCGTTAGTGAGAGCAACAATCTTGAGCTGCGGGAGGACAAAGTGTCGTTGTCTCTTCGCAGCTCTGGATTGTTCCCCGTCGTCACCATCGTTACCACGACGAGTGTGTCGTTCATAACCTTGTAAAATAGACTGTCGTAGATCCAGATCTGACCCGATAGTGAATCCTTTTCCAGTCCGCATCAATGTAGCTGATTCTAGCGACTCTTGCCTGTTTTACGTTAGTTGCATATATCGGAAGGTACTAGGGAAGAAAAGACAAACCGAATAGGCAACCCAAAAGCAATTCCAGTCTCGATATATGCAGGCTGCTCCACATTCGAACCGGCATTGGAAAGCAAATCGTCCTTGACAACCTCCGCAATACAGTTCCCAATCCACAGGAACAATTCATGCGGCTCGTCTTGCTTCAATCGCTCCTCAATACGCCATGCCTTTTCCAGTGTTCTGCGGACCCGAGAATGTCTGACCTGTCGGATCACATTACTCATTGACCGGGGTCGACGATTCCCTAGACGCTCATTTTCGTCGCCCAGTAGTTCAATAAACGCCACTTTCAGGGTAGTAATGCCTACGTCGACTGCCAGGTACCGCCCGGTCTCCCTTCCAGCTGGTAGTCGGGTGACGGGGACGGGACTAAAAGACTCGTCCACTCCGTCGACACTGTTAGCAGCCAGATTTCGAAATACGCGTGCAAAGGCGCATGCTAGATCGTACAGCCGAGTATCAGACGTGTGTAGCGGAGCCAGAAATTCGCGCAATGGCTTCCGGGCTGCTGCGAGACTCATCCTTTGATACGTCGACTCTCTGAGGTCGGCGACGACGGCAGTGGACGTCGACGAAGAGTATGAAGAAGAAGGAGAATAGATTGGAGACGACGACCGCGACAAGACCGGCGAAGAAGTCGCAGACGTCCGTAGTGAGTCGACAGGTTGCGGGATCTTATTACCAGAAGACCAATGTTCCCACGCCGGCGAGGCAGCCGTTCGCCTGTTGTTGGAGATCATATTCCCGCCAGTGATGCTTTCTCTCTCTGTCTCTTTCCTGTCCTTTCTTTTCTGTTGTTTTTCTTGCGCGAAAGTCCAGGTAAGCGCCGGTGTCGGTTTTAGTCAAATGAAATTATTTTATCAATGTCTTGGATCCAGCCAGAGAGAGAACCAGAGAGCACCAGAGAGCACTACAGAGCAGTTCACATGCAGCAACCCTTTTTCACCAAGAACCCTGTTTTGTCCAATCAATAGTCATCAAGAAACAGACGCCCTAACAGGAATGTCCTCTTCATGTATAATTTTCCCAGTAAGCGATGTAACGGTATCCTGCTGGATTTGGCTGTTGCTGAACGGACGTCCGACGGGCAACCATCAAGGGAACCCCTGTACAGACGAGATTCTGGCCATTGCGAAAGCGGCTCATTGGAGTGTGAATTCTAGAATTCTAAGAACTGAGAAAGAAGAAAAAAAAAGGGAAGAAGGATTTGAATCCAAGACTGGTGGAGCACGAGAGAAAAAATGAGATGAGTGACTGTAGAAGTAGTTACATAAGATGAGGAGGTTACAATGTTTCGTTGCGTTGACTCTTTCTGTTGGAGATCCATCCCGATCCACATGTAACTCCCCAAACTAAGCCTAATAGTTCCCTTGATCTTCTAGGGTTAAGCCAGGGTTAGTTAGGGTTAATAGGGTTAGTAGTTACTACTTCTGACAGTCACTACCTAAAGTCTCTTTCTCACGACTTCCGGAGACTGAAAAGTAAAAGTTCGTATTTATTGCTCCAGTAATGCACCGTTTTGTCGACTGTATATATGTGAGGCAACATCCCGGTTCAAAAAAAGTAACGCCCAACTCCTATCATTCCCAACGCCGTCCATCTTGTATCGTATCCCCAGTATCATAAACCAATAAACTCCACGCGCTAATGTCGTAGAACTGTATACGAGGTATCCAGTACAGGTGTCTGGCCGCGCGACGAAAGAAATTTAATATATTTGCAAAGCAAATCATTCGGAACCGGCGTTGAACTTTTGCCCGGCCGACGCAAATAATTCCTGTTGTTGTCGAAGTAGTTCTTCCGCCGACAGCCCGCTCTGTTCCATCTTGCTTGCTTTCTTTTCTCGTGTCTGGAGCAGTTTTTGTCAGTATTATCCCTTCTTTTTACGGGTCAGAGTGAGGTTGCAGGAGGGATTACTTTTAACGCCTCCTTGTGTTCTTCCGCCACGGCAAGCACTTCACTAATATATTCTCCAAACCCGAGATCGCGCAGTGCCTTTTCCACATGTTCGCACGCGATGGTCTTTTTGGCTTCCTTTTCACTGATGTCGTTGGCCTCGGACGATATGAGCGTGATAAATTCGACGCAGCATTCCATCAGTAAATCGCGCGCATCTTTGGCGAATGTCTGGCCGCTGGACGGAGGTAGGATCTCGGTAATTATTTTTTGAACGGTCGCTATAAAGAATAAGCCGTGTCCAGCATATGCAGCCGCATCGTCTTGCCGTCAAGTGGGATGGAAGTTGAGCAAATGACTGGAGTATGTACCTTTTGGAAGCGAGAGATCGTCATTCGCTATAGAGTGTTGTCAGTTTGGTTGATGAGAACGATATTGCTAGGGTGAGCATACAACTGAATTCACGATCCGACATGATACCTGATTATTATGCACTCGGCGAGAGAAATGACCGTCGAAGGAGCGAGTATTGATGTCGACGTTGTAGTAGTAGTAGAAGTAGAAGATAAATGCGAGCTTCCACTGTCAAACGCGGGACAGTTTTGGTTGCTGCCAGGCTAGTCCTTTTTCGGATGCTTACCCACTTTTCAGCTTCTTTCTGTTTTTCTTCCCTCTTTTTTTTTCTTTCCTCTTTTCTTTCTCTTCTTCATCTTCATCTCTCTTGTCTCTTCTTCTCTCAACAATATGACTGACTCGATTCGTCTATTATCCTCGACTACTTGACTGATCAATTGTAATGGTATGTATGCATCTCCCTCTTTACCCTCCTATTTCTACAAGATGAACTTTCGTGTCGCCCCTATCATACCAATCCGTGGTGATTACCTGTCCCGCCAAAGGACTTTCTGAAGAACACCTCCATTATTCTCCCTCGTTAGACCAGACAAGTGTTTCAAGAGCTGACCTCTCGATTCAGATGTAGAGAGTATGTTCCGCCCGACGATATCCCCCCGACTGGTTTCAAATGATGCTTGAATCTACCACATGTACTATCAAATTCGGATCGGATATGATCGAAGTCTATCTATCTGCTGATGTGCTTGTTTCGGACGATTGTGATCATTAGCCATTGTCGGATGGATTCTGACACGCTGGATAGTTTAGGATTTGCTGCAAATTCTCTCGACTCGGGATTGTAGTGTGAGTACCCTCATGTTCTTTGTTTGTTCCAAGACGCGTGATGATGTCGTACATTTCCATGCTAAGTATGAAGATGCTTTGTGTCTAATGCTTATAATATGTATCTGCTTTTCATCTTTCGGCTGATGTCACTTTGTTATCTGGGATTATTTACATTGTCTTTCGACGGACGTATGCTGACTCGATTCTAAGATATCCTTCTAGTCTTGGAAAGCAGCCAGCTCCGGGCCATTCCAACTGTATGATATTAGCTAGTGAAATGAAATACACCATTTTTGAAAAACGATGACTCACTTTAAAAATTTCCCGCTGAGCTCCTTGGGTCCATCCAGCACTAATCGCGCCATTACATTTCCCGGCTGCTCAGGCCGCAATAGCTTGCCTTCTCTGTGCGCCTCTTGAAATCGCGCAAGTGCTCCAGTCGGTAATTGTCCGCCCGAAGCGTGATCCTCGCGGATTTCTCGTTGCATTTCTGTATCCACCATCCCCGGCCTGATCGAGATGGACGTCACGTCCGGCTCTTCTGCGCCCAGAGACAGCGCAAAGTGATTGAGCGCAGCTTTTGTCGCTCCGTATAATGCCCATCCCGTAGTTGCCCCAGTTGCTGCGCCGGAAGAAGTGAAAATAATTCGACCGTGAGATTTCCGAAGAGCAGGGAGCGCAGCGGTAGTCTACAATAAACGTTATCACACATGCAAAATTAGTTCTCCCAGCTTCTCTCACCCATCGCCGTCGTCCGCAGAAAAGTTCTCTACTTACAAAGTCAACCACGCTGAATAGATTCACATCAAATCCAACCTTCCACAATTCCTTATCCGCATGCTCAATCATCGCAACCTGTCCCAATATTCCGTGATTCAGAACAAGACCATCGAGCCGTCCTCCAAATGCAGTCAATGCAAGCTCTACAGCGCGCTTGCCAATAGTAGGATCCGTCAAGTCGCCCGCTATGTATTTGACGTGGCCTGGAAACTTGTCCTTGAGGGCTTGCAGAGGTTCGGCGCTACGGGCGAGAGCGACGACGTTGTTGGGAGGTGTAGTTGAGAGGAGATAGTTTGATATCGCGAGGCCGATGCCTGTCAATGCCGTGACGGTTACTTGGTTAGTGGTCTGTTGTATGCCAATGGATTCAATTCGTCCATGAGTTGTGGAAATAGTTACCTCGCGAGGCGCCTGTGACGATGATTGTTTTGGATGGCATTATGCTGATTTGATTGAGTTATTTTGTGAGGTGAATTGTAGCAGGAAAAAAATAGGGAAAGAAGAGTGAAGTATTGCCCCACTGCTGTAACTTGTAACTACTCCTCCGGAAACAAACTTCTCCAATTCTTCTCTTTTACAAGCTATTCACGACCAGTCGAGTCAACGGCAGTATCCACTGTACATATAACGCAGCTGAAGCGATTCTCGAGAATGGTATTCTTAAAAAAGACAAGATCAAAATGATACAACCGGTTCTGGTTCATCTTGGCTACGCCAGTCTTCTAGCTACCCCGCTGCGGAGACGCCCTACACATGACACCTAGAGTGATGCCCCAATCGTGTCTATATTCTTTTCTTCCAATCTCTGGCAAAAGATGAAACCGGATTTCCTACGTTCGTCTAATCATCCCAACAATGGCAACCGTAATCATCGGCGGCGGCATCATCGGCGCCTCAATAGCGCACTACCTCAGCGACCCAACCTCGTCTCCCAACGCAAATCAAGAGCACGAAATCCACGTCGTCGATTCCTCTGCACAATTATTTAGCGGCGCATCTGGTTACGCCGCGGGCTTCATTGCAAAGGACTGGTTTGCGCCGGCTCTGGCTCCGCTGGGAGCACTGTCGTATAAGCTACATAAGCAATTGGCAGCAGAGCACGATGGGAATCGGAAATGGGGATATATGCCGTCTACGGCTTTGAGTTTGAATATCAATCGATCGCAGAATAGCGGCCACGATGCAGAAGATGCGAAAACTGGGTATGACTGGCTACGAGATGGGAGTAGTCGAGCCGGGGCAGCGAGTGGACAGACATCGCAGAAGGTAGTGAGTCCCTTGTGGTTAGCGAAACAGGTGGGAGCAAGCGTGGAGGTTATTAGTGAGGAGGATACGGTTAGCCAGGTGTTCGTCTCGTCTTTTTCACAGTTCTCTCGATATATAAGACCTCGCTGGGTTACTGACTGGTCTGTTTTTAATTCAACACAGTGATCCCTTACGACTATGTGAATTTCTCTACGAGACCACAACTTCTCACGGAGTAAAATGGCATCATCCCGCTCAGGTCGTCTCTGTGATCACCGATCCGCGCACAAACCTGATGAATAGCGTCAGCGTCCTCAACTCGATGACTCAAACCGAGTATAGCCTACCGTGTCGAAACCTGGTGATATGTGCGGGACCCTGGACGAGCCTGGTCTATAAGAATTTATTCCCTTCGACTTCGCCATCGCCATCGGTCCGACCTCACGTCTCTGCCCTCGCGGGATATTCGCTTGTAGTCCGCTCACCACGTCATACCCTTCTACACGAGCACGACGAATACAAGGGCCAATCGCACGCGGTCTTTACCACTTTACCAGAAACAGACGGTGGCTTTTGTCCGGAAATCTTCTCTCGCGAAGGAGCCGAAATCTACATTGCCGGATTAAACAGCACGCAAATCCCTCTTCCCACAAGAGCAGAGGGAGCCAAGACAATGATTGATGAAGATCAATTGACTGCGCTACGAAAAGTGGCCGTTCAGTTTTTGGGAAATCGTTCGACAGACGACGAGTCAACCCGAGACGTTATAGATGACGACCTGGAAATTATTCGAGAGGGACTCTGTTTTCGTCCCGTAACCAGCTCTGGGTTACCTGTTGTTTCACGAGTCGACGATGATGTACTAGGCGATGGATTCAGAGCAAGAGATGATCGTTCGACCGTTGGGAGGAATATCGGAGGAGTATTTGTGGCCTCGGGTCATGGACCTTGGGGTATCTCGCAGTCGTTGGGGACGGGGAAGGTGATTGCCGATATGGTAGATGGAATTGATCCGAGTGTTGATGTGAGTGGATTGTCTTTGTGAATATTTCTTTCATCCTGTTGTATATATGTCGCTGAAAGATCAATTTAATTTAATGTATTGAGGGGAAAAATTGGAAGGCGGCGCGAGACTGCGGAACCAGACGCGTCTTAACATTAACTTCCCCGCGTTCAAATTTATCCCGTCGTAATAAGTTACCTACCAGTAATCTCCAATTTTTAGGACATAACCAAGCACGGTCTGATTTTATTTCACATCTGTTGTATATTCAATCTCACTACAAACTCATTACCGACGATCACATCATGGCAAACTCAATGTACGAAGGCGGCTACAACGATAGCAATCGCGCCTTTCTACAAGCCTTCATGGCTCGATCAACCATGACTTTTTCCCAAGCCAAACCTCTCTTAGCCGCCATCTTCTCTGCTCAAGGTACACCCCCCTCTTCCTCTTTCTGTTGAATTTGTTCTTTGAGAGCAGACCATGACCGATATCCATTAGAAAACCGCCAAGTACTCGCCGAAGACATCACGCAGGCCGATCTCAGCTCCTACATCACAGCAGCCAATAGCGCCATATCGCCTTTTGATCTTGAAATCCGCAGCGCAAAGCCTCAAACCAGCACTACCACCACTACTACAACAACTGCAGAAGCTAATAGCACTAATAGCAACGAAATTGTATACGCTCTAGTCAACACCACCAGCGACCCTCTAACGCAGCTCGCTACGACGTACACCGTCGACGAAATCGCGTTTGTGAAACGGCTACTCGACGCAATGTTCGAGACGTATAATACTCGACGGTGCGAAGCGATGGTGTTGTCGAGTATACAAGCAGTCCAACTCGCCAAAGCGCCTTCGTCAACCTCTTCTACTACTAATACTACTACTACTACTACTTCCTCTTCAGCGGCGCATGCTACAACTGATAATCCATCCGGGACAACCACGACGACATCATCCGGCGCAGCACAATCCTTGACTATGTCGCAGGCCGAAACGGTGTTGGCGCGCTTAGTCGAGGAAGGATGGTTCGAAAAGAGTGTCAAGGGATTTTATTCTTTGAGTCCTCGTGGGCTAATGGAGTTGCGTGGCTGGTTGGTCGATACGTATAACGAAGACGACGACGATGATGATGAGGATCCAGAGGAAGGTGGTAGGCGAAATCGAGGGAAAAGAATCAAGTTTTGTGCCGCGTGCAAGGATATTATTACAATTGTATCTCCCTCCCTCCCTCCCTCCCTTTCTGTCTGATGTGTTTGTCTGACGTTTTTGTTTGACGTGTTTTGTATTTGTGACTGATAAAATGCCGATCCTTGTCCAGGGCCAACGGTGCGCGAATCGCGATTGTCTGGGCAGATTACACGATACTTGTGTTCGAAACTTTTTCCGAATGCAAAAGTCCGAGCGCTGTCCGATATGCAAAGCCGAGTGGCCGGGGAACAAGTACGTGGGCGAAAGGGCTATTACGACTACAGAACAGTATATGCAGGGACGACGACGGAGTGGGAATACGACATCTGCCGCAGGTCGGAGGCAGCAAGAAGAACAAGAGGAAGGAAATGGATCCGATGATGTCGATAGCAATAACGACGGTGACGGCGATGTGGACGTCGATGAGAGATGAAGATATTTTCGTTCATATTCAAGATCGTAAAGCTGCGTAGAATCCCTGCTGACGCCGTACTCCGTCTCCGTACTCGGTCCCGGTGCTTCCATCCATGGATTGTCTGTTCTCAACCATCCGTGCGAGTGAATTGTCTAGAGACCCGGCAAACCTCTAAATCTCACCGAGATACATACCCAGCAATTTCTGCGCTCAGATAAAATCCAAATCTAGTAGCGCATCAACAACAAGAAAAGACGGCGAAATAAAAATGCAAAATCAGAAGAAGATCGTCATTGACAAGAGGTCAATTCGGCTCTAGACCCGCTTGCCTCTGAAGTACCGGTACTTGATTTCAAGTATGAGCAGGTACCCTAAAAGTAGAGGTACCAATCTGGCAGGTGACAAGTCTGAGTGGATCACGTAATTCAAGTTTTTCTGTGAAAATAAAAGAAGAAAAGAAGAAAAGAAAGAAAATCCAGAAGTAATAAAGTTTTGTGTATTATTGGTGTATTAGGCGTGTAATGTTTCCCGTATTTCGGCAAGCCACTGTGATATGTGGCGTTTCTCCCCGCATGTTTCTTCTGTCTGACATATTCCATTCTGTACTGCGTAACTTACACGATACAGCAGATCAAAAGCTGTCAAGAGGAGACTAATTCTGTAATTGATCCTGTAATACGCCGTATAGCCAGGCGTGGAAATAAGAAGATCAAGAAAATTGATGACACCAGCGTCATGCATGCAGCCGTGCACATCCCCGCGTGGTCGTCGACAGCCAATCATAAGCTTATTGAAGACCCACCGCCGATCTTCATCTGGTAAAAAGACAATACAGCGTAATAAACCTTACTACTTTAGTCCTTTTTGTGGAGATTGTGGGGAAATCTCCTCTAAATTTCTTAGGTCCAGCTCCAGCACTACGTAAAAGCTCGATGGTTCTAGAGAAAAATTAATACGAGCTCGGCACAGGGAAGGCTGGGTTGGTTGATCTTGGTAAGCTCGTATGCCATGGACCTGCATATATTCTCCGCCGGAACCATTGCTCTGCCACGTTTTTGACGTCGTTTCTCGTGTCACCATTCTGGTACGTATATAGCTGTGCTGAAAGTCTTGCATACCTGGTTCCTGGCAAATCTTGTTCTTCATGTTTCAAGAGTAATCATGAACAGCGTCAAGGTAAGCAGATCCAGCTCCCTGAGAACTCTGTACAGAACTTCAAACTAAACAACCGCAGCTCCTCCAGGCTCTATGCCTGCTTCCCCTCGTCGCGGCTCTCCCGTTCAACGAACGAGTGGACCACATCCTCAGATCGTATGGTCTAGCAAGCAACCTTGAGTCGCGTGCTGATCATTCTTCTCGGCATCAGAGCTACAAGACTCAATTCCCCGGCGTGACCTGGGATCAGCGCAATTGGCGTCTGAAGAGCAACGTTCTTGATCAAGGCCACTACGAATCTCGTGGCTCCATTGCTAACGGATACATCGGTATTAATGTCGCCGGTGCCGGTCCTTTTTTCGAATTAGACACCCCCGTCGATGGGGATGTGATCAATGGTTGGCCGCTATTCTCGCGTCGACAGACCTTTGCCGGCGTGACGGGATTTTACGACCTGCAACCGACAACTAACGGTTCGAATTTCCCGTGGTTGGATCAGTACGGCTACGATAGCGCAATCAGCGGTATTCCGCATTGGGGTGGGTTGGTATTGGATCTCGGAGACGGTACCTACCTCGACGCTACAGTGGACAATTCGACAATTTCGGATTATACAACGACTTACGACTACAAAGCCGGCCTTTTGTCGTGGGACTACAAATGGTCTCCACAGAACAGCAACCACTCTTCGGGATCGTATAAGATTGCGTACAAGATGTTCGCCAATAAATTAGACGTCAATCAGGCCGTGGTGCAACTCAGCATTACCCCGTCAGCCAATGGGTCCGCTTCTGTGGTAAATGTCCTAGACGGCTTTGCTGCTGTTCGTACGGATTTTGTCTCCTCCGGAAACGAGAGTGACCTCGTCTACACTGCTGTCAAGCCCCTTAACGTTGGCAACGTGACTGCTTGGATCTACACGGCCCTGGATGGAGACGACGCCTTTGACTTTTCCTCGGCGACCCTTGTCAACGATAAGCCGTACGTTCATCAGAATGACTCGTCGATTGCGCAGTCTGTAAACGTCAGCCTCGTAGCAGGCAGGACTATCACCATCAGCAAGTTTGTCGGAATTGCTTCGACCGATGCTTTCCCGGACCCTCAAAGCACTGCCCGAGAAGCTGCTGTCACTGCTCGTAGCAGAGGGTACGACGACCTTTTACGATCTCACGTCTCTGAATGGGCTCAAATCATGCCGGACCACTCGGTCGACGATTTCACTCTGTCGAACGGCACTTTACCAGACGATATGTTTATTATTGAATCTTCCGTTATGGCTGTCGTCAATCCCTACTATTTGCTGCAAAACACAGTCGGTCCAAATGCCATTCGTCGCGTCAACAATGCCGCTGTCAATCAATGGAGCATTCCCGTCGGCGGTCTCACATCTGATTCGTATGCCGGTCAAATCTTTTGGGATGCTGATGTCTGGATGCAGCCGGGCCTGGTTGCTGCATTTCCCGAATCTGCCAAACGAATCACTAATTATCGCGCAGCGATATACCCTGAAGCCAAGGCTAATACGAAGACAGCGTATACGAGTTCTAAGAACCAAACCACTTTTTCCTCGGATGCTGCCATTTATTCATGGACAAGCGGTCGATACGGTAACTGCACTGCTACAGGGCCATGTTGGGATTACGAGTATCATCTGAACGGCGACATTGGGATTTCTCTTGTCAACCAATGGGTTGCCAGCGGCGATACGGAGACATTCAAAAACACTCATTTCCCAATCTACAACTCCATCGCCACTTTGTATGGAGATCTGTTGCAGAAGAATGGTTCTTCCTGGACCTTGACAAACATGACTGATCCCGACGAATATGCCAACAATGTCGACGCTGGAGGATACACCATGACCCTGATTTCTCAGACTTTGTCTAATGCCAACGCTTTCAGGAAACAATTTGGCATGGACGAAAACACAACTTGGACGGATATGGCGAACAACGTACTCGTGATTCGTGAAAATAACGTGACTCTCGAATATACCACCATGAATAATAGCGTTGCTGTCAAGCAAGCAGATGTGATTTTGTCGACATATCCCCTGGATTATACCCATAACTACACCACAAGCGCAGCTCTGAATGACTTGGATTATGTAGGTTCTTCTTTCTTTTCTATTATTATGTCTTTCACTGATCATGCTGACTGTATAGTACGCCCTGAAACAATCCCCCAATGGACCCGGCATGACCTACGCCATCTTTTCCATTGTGGCTGGCGACGTTTCTCCGTCCGGTTGTTCTGCCTACACATATGCACAGTACTCCTACGATCCGTATATCCGCGGGCCATTCTTCCAATTCTCAGAACAATTACTTGACGACTACACCACCAACGGCGGCACGCACCCGGCTTTCCCTTTCTTGACAGGCCACGGCGGCGCAAATCAAGTCGTTCTATACGGCTATCTAGGACTTCGACTTGTACCGGACAACGTCATCCATATCGACCCTAATTTACCTCCTCAAATCCCCGCCGTCAAGTACCGCACATTCTACTGGCGCGGATGGCCAATTCAAGCCGCCTCAAACTACACGCATACGACAATCCGACGCGCCGTAGAGGTTGCTCCGCTATCTACCGCGGATCAGACCTATGCGAATAAGAGTATCTCCATACAAGTCGGGCAAAACTCGGAGAATTCAACAACATACTCTCTCCCTGTCAACGGCTCCACGACCGTGGTTCCCAACCGGCAAATCGGCACCATCAACACAATCAATGGAAATATCGCTCAATGTCAACCGGTGACATCAAAGGACGCATATCAAAAGGGTCAATATCCTCTGGCTGCCGTTGATGGCGCCGCATCTACGAAGTGGCGGCCTCAATTTGCCGCCAATATTAGCTCGGTGACTGTTGATTTGACCAGCACCATCGCCAACAATAACAATAACAGTAACGCATCTACTACCGTTTCAGGATTCTATTTTGACTGGGCTCAAGCGCCCCCGTCTAATATCACAATCACATTCCACAACGACTCGCACTCAAATTCACTGTCCTCGTCGAAATCTGGCTCAAGCTGGTCTTTGAATATCACCGTTTCTAACCCATGGAACGCATCTTCGGCCGCTGACGAAGCGAACGTTATTGCTTTGCCAGCAAGTAATACGACGAATTATACGCTTCCGAACCCCGTGCCGGCGCCTAGATATGCCACGTTGTTTATACAGGGTAATCAAGGTCTGGACCAGACGGATCTGAAATATGGTAATGGAACTGGAGCGACGGTTGCCGAGTGGGTGATTTTGAGCTGAATGTGGGCTAATTTTATGTTTGGGTGGATGTTCGTTTTGAGTGGTTAATGAAGTATATTACTTTTATGCATTCCTGGTTGATACCTATAATATATAGTGACTTCCAGGGCTTGAATAAATTAGGTAACGATTCGAGGTGTCCACAGGTCCTAATGCATTAGTAAATATTGCTAGATACCTTCCTAGTTCCAAGGTTAGGTCTCAAGATTTTTTGAGTCGGTCTAGGTACCTATGTAGACTCTCGATAAATCATTCAGATATTGAAAAGATCATTAGAATATATTCTTATGGAGGCCATGTCCCAAGTCACGAAGCATCAAAATCAGACTCGGATTACCTCAGTACCTAAGTTATGAGCCGCATATGCTTGATCCTATGGCGGGGTTACCTAGCTCTATAGCTAAGTAACCATCTCGGAACCCCTCTTAATTCTAAGGTTGAAATACGCATAAATTTCATTGGAGGAGAAGTAAAGAAAATGGCAAACAAATTGACATACTACTATTACGCACCGACTTGGGATTTCCCACCTCCCCCAGAAGGCCCGATAAAATTGGGCAACGTCATATCCTCACTAAAACGACCAGAGGTACCACTTTATACGGCACCTGTGCCAACTGATGATGCAACAGAGTCTGGAGTTTATTCAACGTTCAAGAACGACGTTGAAATCTCTACTGAAAAGATTAGACAAGGGAAATTCAATATTCTCACTCAATTCTTGTCAATTTTGGGTGTTGGTGTTGATCTAGGTGTTGATTGGGATAGAAGGTATTATTGTCACCCACTTGGATACAGTCGTGCATACATGGTTTCGTTTCTGTGGATGGATGTAAATGGCTGACCGGATACAAAGGGATGGAGAAAAATTGACATTCGGTACTGTAACTACGACTCAATTCCACCCTACGACATCCTATATTCAGAAACAATGTGTGGATGGCTCGGAGACAGTGAGGAGATGGATTGAAAGATCTCGTCATCGGAAACCACTCTACTTGATCACCGGGCTTAAAACTGTCAGTGGGCCAAAGTCTGCTCACGCCGGCTCTAAACATGGTCGCGGAGCCAATGTTGCAGCAACTGTTGACGGGACAATCTGGAGTGGAGGAACAGTGCCAGTAAGCGGCGGTCCAAAAATTGAGTTTCACAATAAAAATCACAAAAATGTGCAGTGGGGGAATGGAGGGGATTTTGTGCTTGCGTTCAGAGTCAAGAAATTTGTCGTTAAGAATCGTCAGGGAAATGAGGAGGTTGTCCAGGAGATGGATTATAGAAAAGGTAGTATGCTGAATCACGATACCAGGGAACAGGGAAAGAAAATCTATGGCAATGGAGATATGGTGGTTGATATAGACGAAAGTGGTAGTGAGATTGAAGATCCGGATTGGGAGGGCATACATGTTAGTGAAGGAGATGAGGATGTACTCGTCGCCATGCCAAAGCTTGACGGGGTCTGATAGTGGTAGCCATTACATACGTTGACTGTACATCTTTATGATTCCTACTTTGCCAGTGACTTCATTGATCATGCTGGATTCATCGTCTATATTGTATATTGTATTCATATTCTAGTCATACAGCCATAAACATATAGGTATCACCTACTCAAAAGGTCTCGAAGGGTAGATTTTATCAAATCCGGGTTTCGTCCAAATAGATTATCGGGATAACAGCTCGGCGCTACATAGTGATAACCATCTCTTGGCATAGCTATCGTCTTCATAACGTTTTTCATACGTGACTGACGTTTCAGCATATGTGCATATTCAGGAATATGTAGTCTTGAGTAGTGAAGCAAGAAGGCCGCAATAGAAACTGCTATCGGTGTCGAAAAAGAAGTTCCCGATTTGAGTTTGATACCGGGACTAGAGTCGTTTTCACACAATCTCAAAGGCCACGAGGACTCCACCGTCTCTCCAATTGTGGCAATGTTGATTTCATCATCTAATGCTGTGGGACTAAAATGGGACCGATTGCCGTTTGCATCCGTGGAATGAACACAAATAACATGCTCGTCACGAGCAGGATAGGCTCGTCCAAGGTTCGCGCCGCTGTTTGAAGCAGCAGCAAAAAGTAGAATGTTTGCGGTGTGAGCTTGAGAGAGTGCACTTTCAAGTTTGTCGTAGTCCTTAATGTCGCGGGAAGGAAATCCAAAAGACGTGGATATGATATCAACTTTCCATTCGTTGACGGCGTAGTCAATTGCCTTAAAGGATCTTAGCACTTGTATACCTTGGTTTGTCCTTGATTGAAAGTAGACATACCTTGGCAATGATGCCTGGACTACAAGGGTTGCCGTCTGAAATCTTGGCTATATAGATCTCAGCGTCAGGCAAGTATTCCAGGAGAAGCCCTGCGATAAAAGTCCCATGGCCATGATAATCGTGCACAAGATTGGAAAACTTTTCATCTGTCCAATTGCATTGCCCTTTGATCTGGTCGATGCCGGCATCAATATCGGGGTGTGTATGGTCAATGCCTGTGTCAAGAATTGCAATTTTGACAGGATTCTGCACAGCCCTGGTATCTCCTATGTGAGTTTTGTAAACATCATGAAAACGACGACGCCAGTTGCGATAATTCAATTGACTGTTTCGCTAAAATTAGTAAACTACTGATTGATTAAGAAGGAAAAAAGAAACCCACGATTCGATGGAATGTTCTTCTAAAATAGAGTCGTCATCAAAAAACTGCATACGGGTATAATTTAACTCAGGCGTTCCCACATAGGGCAAAGCTGATCGAGGAAAAGTCGTCGGTGGGAAAACAGGTATAGTGAAAGGCCCACCTGGAGGCCACTGTCCTTGTAATATGTACTGTTGCTGTGTTTGGCCTTGTTGTTTCAATATAAACACCGATGAAGCTTCGTGGGCCAGTTTTGGAGCAATCGATGTTTCAGGACCAGCTTTGATATCTTGTATCGGATTGATCTGTCCCCATTTGCCTAGGTCAAGGTCTTGTGCAATCTGATCCAACTTCTCAATTGAGATATAGCTGAATGCATGAATTAGCTCGTCTTCCAATGGACTGACAACTTCTTGATATATCTTCATTTTCAACACCTGCTCCTCCAGCTTTCTGCCATGTTCATCCTCCCAGATCTTCGGGTCGAGGCATTTCTCCACCGCGAGATGAAATTGAGAATGTTCGGGAATCTCATTTTTGCATTTTGAGAATACCAACTCCGCGTCTATCGATCTCGTTCTCTCGTTCAGTGGTATTTCATACTTCGCGGCTAGCTCCTCGAAAGTTGTGGCCAGGTAAACCTCCATCAAGACGATTCCTAAAGTTACAAGCTCAGGACATTGATGTAGCATTATGTCGTCGGGGTCTATGTCATCAGGATCTATGTCGTCAGGGTCAAAATCATCTGAATCCGTGCCGTGAGTATCAATCTCCCTCTGCCGATCGAGGTTAAGTTCGGTTTGGATGTACGGTTTCAACGGAATAGATGCCGATGTAGTATGAAAAAAGAGAATGCTCGACGGTCCCCAGCTGGAAGGAAGCCACGGAGTTTCGTGGAGATATAAAACCGTGTAACCTAACATGACTGCAATTATTCGTTTGGTTTTGTCGGTCAAGGAACGATGTTGATCTTGGATAAACTGTAGTAACGACACCGGTGCCTTGGTCTCGTCAATCGCAAAGCAGCACTTTTCAGATCGCAGTTTCCATAAATGTTCTTCATCGTCAACCTTCAATTTAATGCGATCGTATTTCTTTCTCTTTTTGATATGTTCGCATAAATTTTTCACTTTGATTCTTGGGACCTTTCTTGTGTCCTTAGGATCTTCTTTCTGGAATTTGATTGATGCTCCTGGCTTTGCTACGTTCACGTGGGCTTCATGCCACTCTGTCTGCAGAGATAGGAAAATGTCGAAATTAAAGCCAAAATCTGTTTTCTCTCGTTCTTCAATTGGGAGATTTCGAAAAGTGCTCATGAGAAATCTGATCCCAACTTCGTGCATGGGATCACATGTACACTCTTTCGATTTCAATAGCGCTCGGAAAAGACGTTGGGAGGCTTGAGACACAGCATATGATGGTTGAGATCTTGGTTTTATCTGTGAAGTAATCTCGCCGGTCCAGCTGGAAGAGTTTTTGGGATCTCGCTCCGTAATCTGGTCCTCCCAATCCTCCAAAAAATCGATCAACTTCTCAGGCAGATCGGTGTCATCTGGGAAAACGATAAGTTTTCGGGCTGAGTTGCTCCTCTCTTCGTTTGCTTTGCATTGCATTTCATTCCATGCTTGATTTAAAGCTCTTATAAGGGGATATCTCTTCCCATCTTGAATATTTGGGCTGCCGTCCAGTACACTGGGGCTTATGATCGTTTCAAATTGATCCAGCACAGCGACGATAAGCGGATCTTCGTTCGTTACTAATAGCTTGATGCGACTAAGATGATACCGAATCAAAAGACAATGCGCCATCAGGCTAGTGTAGAAACTCTTTGACGCTCGAGAGGTTCCATCACTTCTGAGTAATTTTGCGATCTCGCGGAGAGAATCTGCCGTATCTTGCAGGAGACTGACGTTGGGGAGATGATGAGACGGAGATGAGGCAGCAATAGCCATAATAGCTACTCCCTCTTGAGATCCCGATATCGCTCGGAATATCTTAAGATGAAGACTGTTGAAAGATGTATCTGATAGTTACACATCGAATTTTCTTGTCTTCGGATTCAGCCGCAGAAGCTGCCCCGCTTCTACATGGCCGGCACGGGCCGCTTTACCAGTACCATATTTCAACAGTCAGATAAATCAGCTCCACCTCTATGCAACTTTTCCAACAAGTCCATCACTTCCTATGGCTCACCTTTCTTCGATTTCATGAATAACAATGGAGAGGAACTTGAGGATAGCCACCTTAGCTGGAAATTGCCACAATGATTTTCGACAATGTTTACAGAAGTCGGCATATACTTCCCCTCGTCAAATGTCGCGCGTCGAAGACCAATTTGCTAGGTTCTCATTGTGGGCAGCGAACATCGGAGTGTTTGCCCCGGGTCGAGCCTCATTAGATCATCGCTTACGAGAAGCAGAAGAAGTTCATGAGGTGATCACAGGGCTGTTAGAAGTCTTGGACGATAATATAAAAGAATGTTCGTGACGATCGTGCCCATCGGCGCCTATAATTTGCGCCGCTAGTTTGATAACACGAGTTCAGGTTCTTTATATATCGATCTCCTCACGGGCTCCTCCAGTCAACCAGTTAGTCAACCCGCTGCTATAAAAGAAGCAGATAGCGAGAAGCTTGATACGCAGATACAAGGTTTCGGAAATCAGATTGCACTTCTTCATCGTTTATCAAACACCATCCGTAAAGCCAGCAGTGAAACACTTAACGCCAAGGCTGCTAACACATTCACAGTCTTGAATGATGAAGGCAATGATGTGGAACCGCTACTGAAAGTTATCTTTACCAACTACGTCCGTGATAAGTTCCCCAGTATCAGCGAAAATATCCTGCAACGCCTTGTTTCTGCAATGATCACACGGCGCAAAAGAGTGCTCTATAGAAGATATAGGTTTGGGCGCGCAGCCGTAAAGGTCACAGATGTGGATAGCGCACCAAAAATGCCGGCTCCACCAGCAGCAAAACAAATGCCTACTGATCAACGGATCGCCCAAGCAGGTCCCCAAGGTCCAAGTACCGGCCAGATCGAAATTGGCCAGAAATCACAAGCGGGCATCAGTGCAACGACGTTGCGAGTCGACAAATTTAGAAAGGCCTCAACGCCGTCGATCATCTCCGGTACAAAGACAGTTGCATTCGATAATCATGAAGAGCTTTCTTTTCCGCCACCGCCTTTAGCTAGAATTCGGCGGAATTTCAAGAAGTCACTAAGCGCTGACATGCCAAACAAACAGGATGATTTAGACTCGAAGGCAAACTTTGCGCATAAAGGCCTTGAGTCCTTTTGGAAAGAAAGTCTGCGTGCTGCAGGAGAAGTGACCTGCCCCTTTTGCTTTTATGCGCTCCCCGCAATAGACGTGGATGACGAAACGAAATGGAGGTGGGTTTCTCAATGTCAATCCATTCCGAAATTTCATAGGAACTCATTATTTGACAGATCACACTTGCGAAATGATCTTGATGCCTATGTATGCTTATTCGACGAATGTGAAGAGCATGACCAATTGTATAATCACAGCGAGTTATGGATTAACCATATGCAAGAACATGCATTACGGTGGCCTTGCAAATCAAAATCACACGGAACGATGATATTAAATACAAAGTCTGATTATATCAACCACGTGAAGCAAGCTCACGGAGGAACATTTAATGACGCGCAATTGCGTGTCCTTGCGGAAAGAAACGCACGAATGGTCGGGCCGCTATTTGAATCATGTCCATTTTGCGGATTCGACGACATTGCGAATGGTATAAAGATTGAGGATCATATCGTCGGACACTTAAGATTTCTTGCTTTGAAATCGCTACCGCCATATGAAGAGGAATTGTCCGAAGGTTCTGAGGCCGGAAGCACCAGTTCGCAGACTTTGAAATCTAAAAAGCGGAGTACGATTGACAACGATCCTGATAATGAATCAGAGCTTTACTTCGAAGATCTCGGGCTAGTGATTGTCCAAGAACCCGTGAATATCATGTTTAAGAACGAAAGAGTGGAGGACCTTTTGTTTGTAGATGATATTGTCGATCCCAATAGGAGAAGCATTGAATGGGGATTTGTGACAGACATTTGTGACAGTGAGATGGATTTGAATAATGACACTGTGCCTCGGCATATAGCCAGTCAGCAAATACTGCCTTCAAGAGCAGGGATACAATCAAACCATGGAAAATCTCAAAATGATCAAAATGAGATTGTTCAATCCCGTACCAAGGCAGGTCCAGCCTTGAGCAACATAACAGATTTCTCCAACATCGAACTCGAAGGCGTGGGAACTTGGGTGGAATTACCATGTAATGAATCTGACACTCTTACCATTACATCTGATGATCAGTCACGAGAAAAAGAGGATGAAACAGTACTAGAAGCTGTCACAAAATGGAAAAATGTGGTTTCACACGATTTGGACCGCTTTGATCTTGACGCGAAGCGACACTTTGACTCCTTCCAGCCCCTCTATGCACAAGAAGAATTACAAGAGAATGAGAGAACTTGTCGAGACGGTCAAACAACCGAAGAAGACAAGGAAAAAGCCACCGAAATAGAAACTGAAGACAATACCTCGCTTGTAGGGAATTCAGTATTCCATGACCCAGATGATCCTGTTCCGAGGGTTTCGACTCCGGTGCTTGCTAATGGTAGCGATGGAAATCCACTCGGGGAACGGGCGGAAGTTTCTCATATTTCCGAATCATATAATGCCAATCTCAACAACACTATACTCCACCTTGTGACACGAGATATGCTGAAAGGTCATTCAATAATGTCAAGCATTTCAGAGGCCACGGAATCTCAAAAAGTTGGCGAAAATACCCAAGCAACATTTGAGAACCTTTCAGATACTGTATTAGACGGCATGATTCAACGTCTCTATGATTCGGCATCTTCATTGCCTAAAAAAGATGTTTGCCTCAATGATGAGGAGATAACGACCATTTGTCTTGTAGCTCGAGAGCTATTTCTTTCTCAGCCCATTTTGCTTGAGCTAAAAGCACCTGTCAAGATTGTTGGTGATATCCACGGTCAGTTCCACGATCTGCTTCGAATGTTCGCTCTCTGTGGGCGGCCTCCCGAAGCAAATTACCTCTTTCTAGGTGATTACGTCGACCGTGGCAAGTTTGGACTAGAGACAATCCTTCTCTTGCTGTGTTATAAACTGAAATATCCGGAAAATTTCTTCCTCTTGAGAGGAAATCACGAGTGCGCTAACATCAGTCGAGTATATGGATTTTACGATGAGTGCAAACGTCGATGTAATGTGAAAACTTGGAAAAACTTTGTGGACGTTTTCAACTGTCTGCCTATCGCGGCTGTTGTTTCCGAGAAAATATTTTGCGTCCATGGCGGATTATCTCCTACATTGAGACTTGTTGATGAAATTCATAAAATCGGTCGTCCTACAGACGTTCCTGATAATGGCCTTCTCACTGATCTCCTCTGGAGTGATCCAGAAGATACGGAAAATGACTGGACTGATAATGAACGAGGCATTAGTTTCCTTTTTGGGTCAAAGGCAATCAACGATTTCCTTCAAATAAACAATTTCGACTTGATCTGCCGAGCTCATATGGTTGTTGAAGATGGCTACGAGTTTTTCGATGATCGTATACTTGTTACTATATTCACGGCGCCTAATGTAAGCGACCCCTTCCGTTCCATCATGGTACCATTTGACAGTATCTACGCTATGCATATTTAATAGTATGATCGGGAAATACAACTGACTCCTTACAGTATTGTGGAGAATTTGATAATTGGGGCGCAGTCATGTCTGTATCAGAAGAACTCCTCTGTTCATTCGAATTACTGAAGCCCATTGAAGGCATTGATAAGAAATCCAAGTGACCTTCCATGCACTTTTTCTCGTCAGTCCAATTGCCTCTGAAGCTCTGTTGAAGGGGGGTTTTTTGCTGCTGCAGCTGGATATCATTCATCAGAAACTGCGGATCATATTTCAGTTCATAAGCGTTTCCAAGATTACCGACATTTTTGGCATCCTTGTGATTTCGCACCCTTTTCCGGCGCGTACCTAGGTACTTCCAAGATGTTCAAAGAAAAGTATCATTATATCCTATATCAAAAATGACCCATAGAAATATTTCCAAAGTCATATGCGGACACAGTTACAATGTCTATATAAACTCGAATAGTTATATGCTCTATATACAGGTCTAGATTTGCCTTCTATCAAAGCCTAACTACGTAAGACTTCCTCAGTGGTCTTGACCAAAATGTCGAACGCGCGTAAAGTATGAGCCTCATCGGCCTGTGTGCTAACACCAAGGACTCTTATCACGTATATACCGGCGACGATACTTGACGTCAAGTAGATTTCACCTCTGGAGTTGATCAACTCATAAACCTTCTTTGTAATCTCATCTGCCTTTTTGTCTATCTGAGCGATACCCTGCTCGGCAGCCCCATTGAGCGGCCCGTTTGAGCCATTGGATAACACAGAATGCGATGCAGCGCTGCTGCGAATACGCAAAACTGTCAGTGCAAAAGCGGGTTTGGTCACAATTTCAAAGAGATCCGCTCGACTCTTCACCTTTTCGGCGAATATATTTCCGAGTGTGAGACCTTTCCGAATATGTGCTTTCATTCCGTTGAGACCATAGCTGCGCATGACAAACCAGATCTTGAGACTTCTGAATCGTCGGCCCAAGGAGATTGACCAGTTGCGGTAGTCTATCACGGTACCGGTTTCGGAATAGGGATTGCGGAGGTATGTAGGAGTAATATCCAAGGCGTTGGTCAGATCCATACGATTGCGAACAAACAAACAGCTAAAGAGGACACGGAGTCATTACAATGGACCCGATTAATATTTGCAGACATCAGAAGTAGAACGCATACCTGGCATCAAAGTTGACCAACAGCCACTTGTGCATGTTCATATTGAAACTGTCCACTCCCTCGGCAAAATTCTGGGTGATATCTTGATACTCATCTGTTATCAAAGCAGCGCCCGCATATGCAGCATCTATATGCACCCAAATACGCTTCCAAGATTCTTTCTCATTCAAGACAGCTTTGAGCTCGGCGAATCGATCCACAGCACAGGTACTTGTGGTGCCCATGGTGAATGTTATGAAGAACGGAACCAGCCCTTCTTCCTCTTCTGTCTTCTTCAAAATGGCACGCAGAGATCCTGCCGTCATTGCCAAATCATCTTCGAGTCTTGTGGGAACACCACGAAACCTCGTACCAGCAACCAAAGCAGCTTTGGCCACGCTACTATGAGCTTGGTCACTGGCCATAGCAACAAGTTTCGCACGATTTGAGCACATGCGATCCTCATACTTTGCTGCATCGCTTTCCTTCACTCCCTCGGCCAGAGTTAATTCGCGCGCTCGTCGTTCACGCGCAGCGATCAGCATAGTCGCCACAGATTCACTAGCGGTACCCTGGATAACTCCGCCACCGCGATTCTCAGATGTACTCAAGAAGCATTCAGGCAAATTCAAAGCCTTTGCCACCCAGTCCATAATCACAGTCTCAAGTTCCGTGCAGGCAGGAGAGCAGATCCAATTGAATGCTGGCGCATTGAAAGCCGCAGAATACATTTCACCCAATATACTCGGATATGTTACCGAGGCCGGGAAGAACGCCATGAAATTGGGTGACTGCCAATGGGTTAAGCCTGGCTGGATCTTTGAGTCGATATCTGCCTGGATTTCGGACCATTCTTGCGGCTCTAGAGGTGGATTTTCGGGAAGTTGTGGGCGAAGATATCCAGGTTCAACGGTAGGAAGAACACGTCTATCTGGCAAGGAATCGAAGTGATTCACGACTAAATCATTGTCACATCTGTTAGTCCCGATTAAAAGTAGTTGGTGCTTGAATAATCTGTAGTGTAACTCCCATGACGGGGAAATATGCCTATTCGCCGAGGATTACTCACTATCATCAATGGCTGCATGAGCGGCCGCGCGGAATTGTTCTCGATCCATTGGTCACAATAATCTATAAGTTCGTCTTGATCTTTATTCTTTGAAACCGCGTGTCTCTTTTGTATATACAACTCCGAGCGATTGTTCACTTCTTGATCTCAAGACGATCTTCAGGAATTTTAAACAAAAAAGATTAGATAGGCCCGCGGGGATCAACTCGGAAACTCGGAATATTTCCGAGATTCCTTTTTAACCCTAACCGGATATTGTCTAGCGCAATTGATCGCATTGGATTATTTCGACTATGGATCCATTCTCACTATACTTGTCATCGACAGGGCGTGAAATATCTCACTACCTTTTCTCGGAGAACCCTGTGAACCATCCTGACTGATTACAGATACTCCTATATCGGATACAAATCGTCGTGAAAAGATTCGGAAAAGTCGTGAAATCTACCATATGACTCAACAATTGAAATCTGCCGGAGCGCTGCATAATTTTCATACAACCATTATTTTTGTTCACACGTCACAAACTAGCTGGATAGAGAGCAGAAAAGAAATTTTTAATCATGGATGCCTTCTTGTTCTATTCTTTCCTGAGGTTCTCTCACGTCGTATCTTTCCTCATACCACTCCTCCTCCATCTTCTTTCCAGCAATGACCAGCTGTTGCATCGGCATGAAAACAAAAAGGATTCGACACCATTTCGAATCACTTTTGTTTCGGTATGAATGTGCTGTACCTCTTTGAACACTGACATCCCCTTGTCGCATCGTTCTCTTTTGGCCGCTATCCAGGACAAGATCAACTTCACCTTCAAGAACAATTGCGTAATCCAAAGTTTCGGTGCGATGCATAGGCGATTCTTTGAGAGGTTGCATGTCAATCACGCGTAACATCGTACCGTTTTTGGATGTCAGACCTGGCGGCATGTGCAGGTACGAATCATACACAGCGACGTCCACTTCATCCCTGCATTGCACGGGAAACGTATCTGTAGCGTACAATAAGGCCAGCTCGCCGTCCTCCCCTGCAGACCGGAAGGGTGCACATTCTGGAACTTGACTTCCAGAGAGGAATATAGCCTCGCCGTCGTGGTTGTGAGTAGTGATATACCGATGAACTCGGGGAAACCCTTTCCGACGTTGATCTACCTTGTTGGTGCTCATAGCTATGGAAATTATACTGAATTAAACTCAATATTTTACTGAACAAGAATTTCATTGTAGCTCCTACCGAGCAGGAAATACTTGACTTTAGAGTCGAAGGGGGATTTGCCTGAAATGATATCATGAACCGTACTTTGATATTGCCGCGTAAAGGTGGTTCGGCTATGCCGAAGCTTAATGACAAAGTCTGAATACAACCTGAAACATATACGGTCGCTTCTGGAAATGAGACTTGGTTCAAAAGATTGGCGCTTGGTCTGAAAGTTCGGAAAATATACCCATCCATTCGTCAGGATCGCCATCTAGCATAGTGCTGTTTTCCAGAAAGTCGGACCACATGCTTTCTAAGCCAAGAGCATCTCTGGCCGCGTGGGAAGGAATAGAAGAAATGTTTTGATCCTCGTTGCTCGATAAAATTGAAGTTGTTAATGAAGCAGTATTACCAGTATTACGATGCTGGTCATCTTCAATTAAGTTTGGAACCGGGTTCTCGCGTGTTCGCGTGAGATGCTCTTCTGGTGGCGAACACGGCGCATGCTCATTCACTGCAGCGTGCCATCGACTTTGTAAAATATCCATCATTGCGTCAATACCTTCACGTACAATTTTAGAGCTTCGCTGCGCTTTGTCCAGCATTCGACAGACTTCTAAGATCTCCTCTTTGCGGCGATTCGCCATAATATCATCCCAATTGAAACATAGATCCATCAGCAGTATGACTGCCGCCATGAAAACGTGATGCATCACAGACCATGGTGCGGATACGCTCGGGGTGTGGGGGAATTGCTCATCCATCATACGCTGAATTTCAATAACTCGTCGCGCAGCCTGCAGACACATCATGTGCGAGTAAGAGTATGTAGGATCTCTCGCTCCACGAATAAAATAGCTGCGGTGCAGACGACACAGGCGGGAGTGATACCCTTGTTGAATTAAGAACCGTTGCCAGGCTAGCTGTGGAGATTCCACATAGAGTCGAGCGTATTTTTTTGTGCTTTTGTTATCGAACTGGAAATAATCGGGAAGTTCCTTGCCGTATTGTTGCCATTTCTGATCTAGCTCCAAGATCTTATTGTATGGGATATCAACCCCGGCGAGGCGTTCGGAACTTGTGTAGTCCACAATTTCACGACTATAAACTGAGAGCCTGATGCGATAGAGAAAATATGACATTGTGGTCGGAATATGGTAAGGCAAAGACTCAACTCTATCTTCCGAAGAGCATAGACTATCGTCTGAGATGTTGGCAGGCATGTCCAACGCAAGGTGGGCAGGGTTGAGAAGATAGCTTCCCTCCTGAGGTCCGCTCAGATACGCTAGAAACCTATCGGTATTGAATAATAGAACATGTCAGACTTGGAAGAAGAGCCATAGAAATAATAGAACATACCAGTCTGAAGAGACAACTAGCCACGCTAGTCTACGCTTCATTTCTAGTTCTATGTGATCACATTTGTTGTGCCTTCTGAAATTCTTGTTTTGGGGGGAATCAATTTGGAACAGACCAATTTGTCGACACTGATTTATGAGAGTTCCAGAGTTGAATAGAGCGCGATGAAATGTATTTTGCCCTGTGACCGGAAGAAACTGATATATGATAACTGCAGCTTGAATTCCTTCAATCGTAGGAGAATTCATGTAGTCACTGTGTGTTAAGGCAACTGCAACCATATCAACGTACTCGTTATAATGCTTTTCTATCCGTAATTCGTTTGATCCCATATTCTGAAAATAAGAAGCTGCTGCCAGGATGCTGAAAAGGACTGCCAGATGGTTCAAATTGACTGTCGGTGATGGCAAAGAGGAAAGCCCAGTTGACGAAGCGTCGTGCATACTTTGATATATCGTACTGATATGAGAACGAACATGCTCTGGTATGATTGCATGATAGAGATAATCGACGTATTCTACATAATACTGAAACTGCGCGATTGCTTCAGGTTCTCTGGGCAGAAAGCCCGTCAACTCTGTTGCCGGAATTGTCGAAGATCTGCTGTTGTCAGTGAAGGATCGATTGCTGTCGGAAGAGGGTGCGATATCGAGAAGTCTTGGAGCCATCACAATATTCTCCAGTCTGTAAGCCGCTCTTTCATGTTCATCAACCTCCTCAGGAAGACGAACATTTGTATCACTCAACCGCGGGCCTGTCGTTGTTGTCATTGTTGGAGTGGGAGATGTCTGCCCAGTTTGACGAATGCTAGAAGTATTGTAATTGCACACTATTCTTCTGGAACAGCAATTGGCACATGGTTGTTGTCGATCACATCTTAATTTCTTCTTGCGGCAGCTTTGGCATGAAACAGGGTCCTGCCGCGGAACTCTCCTCCTGTCGTCGCAGTGCTCTAGCTCGCTGGGTATCTTCCTCTTATCAACCATTGTGCCTTCTGACTTGCCAGATATAGTGTCGTCTCGACTTCTTGATTTCGTATTGAAAGACGTATTGAATTCAGTCGACCATGTCGGAGTCGCAATTAAACTTACTGCGCCATTCTTGCGAGACCTTTGACAAACCGAAATTGCCTGTTAGTCAATAACTAGTTAGGGTTCCGACGGGGAATACACGACTCTGCTGAAGACGAGATAAAATTTTCTCACAGCAATTGACTGTATTGAGTGTCCTTTTCAATCTAGTTTCTCATGTGCCAAATAAAAAGATTAAAATCTTCCTCTCCATCAGAAGAAACAGGTCGAATAAATGGGCCGCCGAAGAAGGCAGGCACCATCGTACCATTCCAACCTGGGTTTAGCGGGCCGGAGCCTCCGCGGACTGTCCGCGGTCAGTTTGAAAGCCCTAACCCGATCCATTTTTATAGAAATGTTGGCAATGCAGGAATCGCATCCAGTAAAAAATTATAAAGAGGGTTGTCTGCACTCTTACACACTCTACAAATTTAACAGATTAATCACTCATCAAGGCTCTCATCAAACCGACAATTCGAATTTGTCGCCATCCATGGAAAACAAAAGCACCAAAGAAACTGTTGCTTCTTCCGGCAGGTCTTCCCCTAAGATGAAAAATGGAGATACAGATGTGATCAGTGACCACCGAGAGTTGACGTAAGATTATATCTACAAATCAAATAAAAATCCATAGCAATCGCGCTAACACCTCATAGAATTCGCTCGTTCCTGGCCATTTTGGGCTCTGCAGGAGTATCTTTCTGCACCGTCGGCTTCACCAATGCCTTTGGCGTTTTTCAAACTTATTACGCCGAGGACTTACTTTCAGACAAATCAAACTCTGATATCGGATGGATTGGGGCTATTAATATCTTCTTTTTGTTCGCGGGTTCAGTCGTGACAGGTCGCATTCTTGATACGTTTGGTCCAGCTGTAAGTCTATCAACCACTGAAGAAGATATAATGTTTTGATTCTCATTTTTTAATGTGCCTAGGTCATGTTATGGCTTGGTTCAATTGTGACCATTTTTTCCGTGATGATGACATCTTTGTGTAAAAACTATTGGCAATTTGTTCTTGCGCAGGGTGTGCTTCTCGGCATTGGAAATACTCTGTTGCTGTGCCCGGCTCTAGCAGTTGTCAGTCGAAGTTTCAAGAAAAGATTAGCTTTTGCAATTGGTGTGACAATCTCGGGATCATCTCTCGGAGGTGTTATCTGGCCCGTGATTGTACACGCCCTCTTACAAAAATCGATTTTCGGTTTCGGCTGGACTCTTCGGACGGCAGGGTTTATCATGATCCCAATTCTTGGGTTTGCATGCATTTATTGTCAGCCACCATCTACACCAGAGGACAATTCATCAAGTCCTGGAGAGTCTAAACCTAAAGGCTCAAGGGCAATCTGGGACTGGTCAGTGGTATCGAAGAAACAGACCATATTGACCGCGTTGGCTTTCTTCTTCGTTTATTTCGGCATGTTCATCCCTTTTTTTTACCTAACGGAATACTCTCTTAAACTCGGATTCTCGTCAAACTTATCGTTTTACACAATTTCAATTATCAACGGCTCATCTTTGTTCGGTCGAATACTTCCAGGAATTGTAGCGGACCAGTACGGCCGTTTCAATTTGTGCATCGCCATGATAGCGCTATCCGGAATCATTGCTCTATGCTGGACAACTGTCACTTCTACTGCTGGAATAGTCATGTTCTGTCTCGCTTACGGATTTGCTTCTGGTGTAAGTTCTTTTCCTTTACCATGTATTTCGGCATTCTCGTCTGACGTGGACATCTGGACCATAAAGGGGATACTCTCCTTGCAGCAAGCTTGTGCCGCTCAAATAGCGACGCACTCGACAATGGGGACAGTGATTGGCTTTATCATGGCATCCACTTCTTTTTCGTAAGACTTCCATTTGATCTCACTTCTGAATCACATCTCCTAACTCTTTGCTAGATCACTGGCAGGAACTCCAGTAGGTGGAGCACTCATTGAGGATTACGGATATCTATCGCTCTCGATTTATAGCGGTGTGAGCCTATTGCTTGGTGCTGCCGTTCTTTTCATGGCCAAATTAACCCAAAATCGCCATTTCCTTGCTGTTATTTGACATGGGCTGGAAAGCAGCTTGATTTCCAAAACCTGCTGAATTTAAGTGGTAAATATTTGTGGGTTAAGTATTGACGAGAGAAATTTAACAAGATATGAAAGTTAGAAGGAGTTTGTCATTGTAACTATGTACATAGATATCAAAAAGTGGCTAGTTCAAAGATAGAAATAGAAATTGCTGGAGCATAAGAAGAAAAAAACGCTGCATATGCAGATGACAGGCCGAAAGCCCTCGGTAGTAATTACAAATGTTTTGTGGGGACATCTTACAAGAAAACTCAATCAATCAATAGTGATGTCAGCCGGAAAATCAGGCCTTATATACCGATCCAAGACCCCCTCCCCTAATGGGGCTCCGTTTTGGCGCAGTTGGTTCTTTTTCCGGTTTACAAGTGAGTGTATCAAGCAGCCCATGTCCTTCGGGCTTTACCTCTGGACTTCCAACAAGGTAGCCACTGGTTTAATGCAGTCATGAATAAGTTTCTCGGGGTATTTCCACCCTCAAATTGCATGTTGAAATCATAACAATGCATGGCGTTTTTCATAACGTATCCAAATATTTCTCTCTCCGCCGTCTGATTATTGCACTGGGGGATTTCCGAGCGGAATGTCACAAAATCTGGCGCAAAGCTCTCAGTAGATAATGGCGATAATGTACGCCATGGATCGAATTCTCCGCCGGACCAAAACGTGTTTGAAGGTCGGATTGACCAGCCACCTGTTTCAGCGTTGGTGGCTTCCGTGGCTGGTGCCTTTGGCAGCTGTCCACTTTCTACTGCACCAGGAAATTGTCGGTAGCACACCTCCTGGTTATACGCTTGTGATTGATAAGCAGATAAAAGACTGTGCGTCGCGTCCGGAGAGATGTTATCGGATTGGAAAAACCCCCATTGAGAACAGTATTGCCAAGTCCAGCTTATGGAATCCGGATCGGTGAGGCGAGCACCAAGATCACAATTACCAGAACCCGAATTGAGACTGCAATCTGTGCTTGCATAAGAGTTGACGAGACTAGTAAATTGTGGCCACGAAGCCAGGCGCTCTGCCACGCCTCTGGCCCCAATGTAAGGAGCCCAGCCCGTTTGTGGTTTTGAGGCGGACGGTTTATTATTTGAAGCATCGGGCGAAGTTTGAGCACGCCCCCCAAGGACTCTTGAAGAGGAATTTTTCAGATCCCGTTTTGTTGCAGTAGCAGTAGCAGTTGTCATTGGGGTCGACTCTGTCGAAGTTGGAACAGCGTTCATCCAGTCACACAACGATCCGAGCCCAGTTTCCCCTCCGCCCATTCCATATGACTGGAAAGTACCATATATGAATGCCAAAGCTGCGGTAAAGTCGCCATTCGAATTGATTTCACCCCCTTCACCGAGAAACATTTTTTTAACATCGTCACTAGCGGTACCGTTCAATGCCAATTGAGAATCCACGTAGCCCAAAGCTGCATGCAGATCGTGTGCACAACCTTCATAGCCATTTTCGACCATGCCACGATATACTTGTTCAAAGTAAATGCTCATATCTGTGTGAGCTTGCACGGGTGCTGATGATGCGTAGGAAGCATAAATGGTATCTGGATATTCGTCGCGTGTAAAAGCGCTTCTCATCCCAGAATACGAGCCTCCAATCATAACCCACGGGCTCCCTTTCGGGGATAAGTCCTCAAAAGGAAATTCTGAAAGACTGAAATCTTGAGCGAAATATGGAATATCAGCGATGGCTTGGTCATTAGTAAGATATCGAAAGTTCTCAGCAGGAGTATCGGCGTTGATTGGTCCCATTGGCAAGGAATCTCCATAATATCTAGAACATGAGAATTAGCAACCAAGGCCAATTTTAAACTAATCCAGAAAGGTGAATCAAACCTGTGCTCCCAAACAATCCCAACACCATGAAATTCTTCCAGATAGTCTCTTAAGAAAGCCGACTCCCCTAGCATATGTTGAGCAGTGCTATATCCTGAGGATTCCCCAACGTCGTATAAGAATATAGGTCCTCCAGACCGATAATACTTCGTTTCAACCCAATATCTATTTTTATACGTGCCAACAGTGTGGTTACTGTGGTCAATGGGTATCTGTTGCGGAGTCAGTCATTTCCGATGTTTCTCTGATAGAGGAGGATAACAAGACATACCTCAGCGTACTGCGTAGGTATTGTTCGGGAAACGGATGTATCAGCCAGTTTGCGAAAAGCGACCGGATTTAAGATAACACTGTCGGCACTTAGCCCCATCGCTGCCGCAAGGTGCAGGTCTCGAGTCGTTGGCGTGTTGACCAATCCCATGCAATTTACATGTCTGATAAATAAAGTGCATGACAGGTATGCACTGATGATTGAGCACTTCATCTTGGCGATCTCAAGGTGTATTTCCCGTGATCCGGGGAGGCATACGAAGTACTGAGTAGCGATATGGTCTGGTTTTTAGATACTCTCTATTGTCTAAAGAGAATGCTTATACTTTTATAAATATGATTTGACCTCTATAATTGCTCTTCAAGTAATCAAAATACTACATGCGGATATACTAATAAGTGTCTTCGTGGTAGATGTCCGTAAACGTCGACATGGCTCAATATCAGGGGTGCGTTGCCCTAGATCTAGACTTCCGGAATAGGAGAAAATAATTGTCGGCTCTTAGGACGTAATGGAGACTGGACTCAAACAATGCAAATCATTGATTGATTACTCTTAGACAAGTTTTGATTGCTTTGCATACTATGTTATGTTTGTCTCATTTGGCTGGTTTGCGCCGACCTGGATGAGAGGCTGGAGTGGAATGTTGATCAAGTAAGGGGTGTGCCAATAAGAGCCCTGGAGCCCTACGAAGAATGTCAACCAAATCACATCACTATGACTAGACTGGGACTCGGGGGCTTATTTCAGTTTAACAGAAACATAATACTCATTTGTTAATGCCTGACAGTGGCTGGACCCAGTCCCTTTTCCCTGGGTGGCTCTCATGGTACAAGCTATCTATCCCATGTGCACTGCTACCTAGGTACATGGGGAGTGCTTAGCGTGTATATTCTTCTGATCCTTAATTTATTGCAGTAGAAGAATCGGCGGCAATGGTAGGAAATTGAATAAGACCTAAGTAGCATATCGATGTGTGGACGAGAAAATCGACAGAACCATGCTTTATTGCCTATTGAGCGCCTCAGCTTTCTCCAGAATGAGAGGGATCTCTCCGCTTAGCTGTCAAGATTCCAGAATCATTCTTTGATCGACAATTTGCATTCCACTGCGTGGTTAAGTGTCATTGCCATGTGGTGCAAAGAATGCGGCAGTGGCGGTAGCTGGGTTTCTGGGATATTGCTGCAATACGAAGTTGCCGTAAATTTATGAAAAAAATAAATAAAATAAAATAAATACACAATAATCAGAATCTATATTCTATGATTCAAAGTATCTATATGCCGTTCTCATGTACCAACCGTCCAGCAACCCATACAGCCTTGACATTACGGTCATCACCATTCCATACCCACTTCGCGAGCTTCTCCTCCCAGTTTTCCCATCCAAATACATCAACATTGCCTGTATACTTTGATGATTTTAAAATCTCCCGTGGGAGATTTCCATCCTGCGATGTGTAATCGATCGCTGGGCCCAGCTCGATAAATTGCGCATCAAAGTACATTCCTTTCTCGAAGCCACCAATTTGATCTGCCATGTCTACGACTTGTGCGCCGCCTCTTGTAGCAAGATATAGTGCTTCCTGGATGCTAAGACTTTCATGACCTGTAGTTTCCGTGGCTTGAGAGGCGAGCAATCGTGAAACAAGACAGGCCTGCCGGGTCGCCTCAAGAACGCTCGATGAGTAGCCACCACTCACATCCGTCCCTAGTCCCACCGTGATTCCCTCATCCATCAATGTGCGTACAGGGCAAATACCAGATCCTAGGGCACTATTTGATGCCGGACAATGGGAGATCTTGGCATCTCGCGTCTTGACCAGGTTCCTCTCTTCTGCCGTCAGATGGACTGCGTGCGCAAGTATGGTTCTCGGCGTCAAGAGTCCTCGCTCTTCGTAGACATGTGCGTAACCTTTCGAATTCGGGAAAAGTTCCTTGACTAACGAAACCTCATTTTTGTTCTCTGAAATATGTGTTTGAATATGCAAGGGCGGGTTATATGATGCTGCCAATCGACCCAAACCAAGCAACGCATCGTGCGAGCACGTAGGAGCAAATCGCGGTGTGACTATGGGAGCAACAAGTTTACCTTCTGGATCTAGCTTGGAAATATGGTTGATAACCGCTTTGGTGGCAGACACGGATTCTTCACTGGTTGTATCGTGATAATCTTCAGGACAGAAAACGAGATTATCCATGCAGACTCTGCCCACAAATGCGCGCTGTCCGCGCTGATGACACAGAGTCGCCAACAAATTTGTTGCGGGAACGTGGATGGTCGCAAAGTAGGATGCTGTCGTGGTGCCGTGTGACAAAGTGCGAGATATTACTTGGTTATAAACGTTGTATGCCTGAGGTGGCGCCACGTTTGACAAATTTTCTTCGTTCCCACCAAAAGACTTCTCCATTGGAAAAGTATACTTTTTCAACCAGTCCAATAATGTAGATGATCCGAAAATTCCCGAGTTGGGATATTGTGATGCATGAATATGGGTATCTTAAGAGTAGTCAGAAATCGACTGCAAGTTTCTTAATCATGACCGTGCTATAAGACATACCGATAAATCCTGGAAAGAAGAAGCCATTGTTTTGCTTCTTGCTGCCTCGAATAATCCGCACCGTTTCCTTGCCCGACTCAACGCCAGCTTCGTCTCCGAAAAGTACCCATCCTTTACTTTGCACGAAGGCCTTCACGGCTGTTTCATCTTCCTCAGCAGACGAGCCTGGAGCGATACTCCAATCGAAGCCGTCTATTTTCCCGGTTTGGTTCGAAACCCATATAAATCCTGTGTTGATTTCGAACTGGAGCGGGGCCTCTTTTGGCATATGACGCGGTAACTGGATAAATGTGCCAGAATACAGACTGTACGTGGGCAACATCTTGCCAGACATAGACGTGAAATATCAGGAATTTACAGCACACCAAATGATGGGAATTTCAAGTCTTCCGTAGCTGGTAGAGTTCCTTTTCGGTTACGACATGGGAATGTATGTAGTTCGAGATAGCACGGAATATCGTCACGTCACAGCCAAATCAATCGGTACAGCAAATTTCGCCCAAGAATTAAATGGAATTCCAGAGCTAATCATCCTTTTAAAAGAAATCCGAGCAGGGAGATTTGAATCTTTTTGATGCCACCCATATCGGCGTTTTCTGAGCGGGCATCGGCCGTTTCCGATAAGCACGGACGTTTGCCTGAAAAATGTGGCAGAAAGTGGATCTATAAAAAATTACGCTCCAAGAAGACCTCCACAAGATGAAAAAGGGAAAAATAAAAATGTATTGAAATGAATTGAGATTTTTGTGCGATATCAGCAAACCTGCCCATATTTGAGTTGATAACTAAGAAATCTACATGCATTGCGAAGATGAAAAGAAACCAGCGACAAAGATCCAGCTAGATCTCAATGATCGGGCCTTCGTAAATGTGGCGCGCTCTCAAGAAGTAATAAATCACGCTGAGTAGCATCACGCCAACGATGCCGACGGCGCTATAGTTCATCGTGGCCACAGTGACCTCGGCAGTGGGAGGCCAAAAGCTGAAGAAGATTGTGACCATCATGTAGCCAATGGCAAACAGATTGATGGCAATGCCAAAAATTCCCTTGACGTGGAAGGGTCCCCAGACCAACTTTGCGCCGGCTGTGTTAACGATCTGCTCATTTTCAGCAGGAGAGCCGTTGTTGATTTCGCTGGGGTCAAGGATGCCACCAGTGCAACGCCGCCATAGCAATAGGATGCAGCAGATCATATAAGACAGGAATAAACCAGAAGTGGACATCGATGTGAGGTCGTTGAAGGCGACAGGAGAGCCCAGAGGGATCAGTCCCAGCAATGCCGAGACGATAGCTGTGAAGATGACTGAATTGATGGGGATTCCAGCTCGAGGCGAGACCTGGTTCCACATACGCCATCCAGGGACACCTCGATCACGGGAAAATGCCCAAAACATACGAGATGCTGTGGCAAGCATACCGGTCGTGGCACAGATGGTCATGACGCTAATAACAGATGCCATTGTTGTTGCGCCAGCAACTGAGCCTGTTCCTTGTAAAAATATGGCCATAAAAGGGAATCCCGTGGGCGAGTTGAGAGCGTCCTGAAGATTCTCAATGGAGAACAGAGTAGCGATAACCATGCCGAAGCCGAGAATGCCGTTGATAACGACGCTGAACATCAAGGAAACAGGCACGATTTTTGCTGCGTTTTGGACTTCTTCGGTCAACTGATCGAGATGGTGTGCCGTTAGCTATCATGGGTCTGCCAGAATTTGTAAAACAAGATAGGTAATGAACTTACGTGGACTGCTGCATCTCCTCCGGCGAACGCGAAAACGACGCCAATGATACCAACAAAGAAAGACGTTCCTTGAGTCTCCCATCCCCCTTCATTGTACCAGGTAGCGAAGACATCAGAGGCGCTGACGTGCTTCGACATGTAAACCAGTGGTATAATGACGGCAAAAAATCCAATCACATGTAGAACAAGAATCAATCCTTCGAATTTGGGCAGAAGAGTTGCTCCACCCAAAGTATTGACGACAAGGCCGAACGCGACTACAAACCAGTGGAGAAGCGTAGTGTGGAAAGGATGAGGATTGTAATTAGGGTCTGATAATGCGATCAGACCCTGGATCACCGATCCACTGATGAAGCAGGCCGTTGCAAAAGTAGCTTGCCAGCCAACCGTCGTGAGCCATCCTGCAAGGAAAATCATTTCAGTCGCATTTTCAACATTCATGATCTTTGGTTGCACAAACCGGTAACGTAGCTCGAAAATTTCATTGAACTCCGTGGAGCCAGCATGGAGCACCAATGATACTGCCCGCCCGAGGTTGGAGCCCTGTTTATTCTCCGTTAGCTTATTTGAATGAAATTTCAATCGTACTATATGAACGTACATTGAAACCATCTCCGAGAGCATCGCAAAAATTGAGGCAGTTCCGGCCCAGGCGATCAGATATCCGTAAACGGTTCCTGCAGGGCCACCACTGAATTGTGACTAGTATTAGTATTGACCTTGCGAATGAATTCTGGAGGATTACCATACTTTTGAAGGGGCTGCAAGAACGTTCTAAGAAAGATGTTAGATTTGAGTCGAATGCGCCTGTATTCGAAAATGTACTCACGTGTAGAGACCTTCCCATGTAATCAAGATGGTCGTACTGAACCCCAAAACTGCCATCATTCCGAAATTGCGCTTGAATACGAGTGAGCATTTTCATCGTATTTCGTAGCGTCGACTGGATAATCATACCTTCAGGACACTTCTCTTACCCACTCGTGCCAGGTCAGCATCATCACGCTGTCTGCTGGACGTGCGACTATCTGCTTCGTTCGCAGCAACGAAGCTGGTCATCTTGAGTGATTCGTTCTGCGCCATGATTGCTTTGGCCTGTGGCAGGAATGAAAGATCGAAGAAGAAATACAAAAGTGAAAAAAACAATGCGTTAGAGGAACAAGGGTCTCATAAAAGAGGAACCTTGGGCGAATGAGATATTCAATATTCAAGGGTACCTTAGGCAGTGGGCACTTTTTGTTGACCGTTACAACCGGTGGAGCGACACAAACATTACTCGAGCCAAGCTTGATAAAAAAAAATACGATGCATGGATCTAAAATAGCCTCGCATATATAGTACGACACTATCGACCATACAGAAATATTACCTACGGGCAAGGTTTCCAAAGTAGTCAGGTAGTTAATAATGCTAAACCCACATGGTTCCAACTTCAAGACATTCAAGCCATGTTACCTGGGGACACCAATAAAGTAGGTTTGGAAAACTTGACGCACGTAATAAATGTAGCGGGATACAAATGGATGTCTCGCCTAATCCGAACAAAGGCCGGAGGCGATGCACATCCCTGTAGGTCGCTAAGGTCGTACAAGTGTAGCAACCAATGCCAGCAAATCCCGCCCCCAGAGTATATCGTTTTCTGGAGTCAGAATACTCGCCTCCCCTCCTGATGGGTGGAAAACGTTACACATTAGAATTGAGAGTTTCCTGATTTTGCAAGTGCATCCCTATTCTGGTCTATTCAAGGACTCCATTGATGCTTGAGACTGTGGCGGTAAGCGAACACCGGAGACGACTAGATCTAGTCATTAGTCTGCTATGCCTGAAGTGAAAAATTATCTCGTAAGTTAGCTAGCGCACTGAGAAATCAGACTACATAGTTCTATCCCTTCCGAAATGCTCCTCGGTTATATTATCTCTTCAAAAATCCAGAACTTGTTTTTGGATAGACTGCTTCAGCCACGTTGTCTAAAAGGCATTTTCCAGCATCGCGTGGACAGTGGAAAAAGACGAGCAATTTATTAAAGTCTGATAGAAATTCCAACAGGTGAAGCCGTCCGGAGCTTTTCTCCCTCTGGCTAGTAGGCCAGACTCGTAAAATGAAACCCTCGCATATCAGACCCCGTCTGTCAATCGGTCTATCGGATAAGTTACGCTACGACTCAATCTGCTGTAGTTAGTCGGAAGCATGGAGTTTCTAGTAAGGTAAAGTGCCAGAGGATTGGCTGTATCTGAATAAATTTTCAACTCAGCTTGGCCAGGAAAGTTCAGCCACCGCGGGAAGTTCTCATGCTCTAAATTGAGTTCTCCTCAAATCGCGAGCGACGCTGGTTCAGGGTCTTATATTGAAATACATCCGATTGGGCTGCCAGGGATTTAGTCTGCATTGGTGGCTCCACTCATTCGATTGCGTGTGCTCCGTCTCTGGTGAAATAATATCGAGGTCGTCTAGAGTAAAATACGACTAGACGTACGCAGATCCCGGAAATTAATAAATATCCCTTGTTAATGAGTGTATCTAAAAGCACTTTGCTTTTTTTCTCCTTCCCATCCGAAGCGAATTGACCATCAGGGACATTTGGGGCTTGGCGTCTTGGCTTGTTGGAATGTCGTCGAAAAGGAATTCCAGATCGACGCCACTTTTCAGGTTCGGCTACAGGAGTAAATGTCCGGTCCATAGCGAGCCACAAGCTATTTCCCTAGTAGGCAGGTGGAATAATCCATGTCGGAGTTTCAGCAACACCTAAAATGTCGATCCGTCTCCCCGGCGTTAGTGTGAATACCTGCGTTGCTAACCCATACTTCTATTTACCTAGATACTCTAAGAAAATTCATTGCACATAGTGGAACATGACGTGTAAAAATGCCAGGAAAAAGAAGAAAGCAAATCTATAGAGACACATTGGCGTCCGATGAACGACGAAATTCTTCAGTTATAGTCACGGTTCTGACTTCACGTATAATCTGTGACTGGCTGGTAGCACTCGCTGCGTCCCAGTCCGGTGCTGGGTTTGATGCCGAGACAAACACCTCGTTGGAGACAGTTTCATTTTCCCTGGGCTCGTTTCTCCCGGTGATACTGAGCATAGGAATTGAGTTCACTTTTGAGGAAATGTTCTTGGATCTATGAGATCGATATCGATGAGAATGCGTCTCCTGCCCGTAAGATCTTTGCTCGTAGGATCTTTGCGACTTGTAAGCATAACTTCCGGTTAATGCGTCCAGACGCATTCCGCTAGATCGGAGACTGTCCAGGAATGGCTTGAATTGTGCTGAGCAGGCTGTGATTATGCTGGTGCATAAGACAAATTGATTCGCAACGGAGACCGACCACGTCGCATAAGTCACATCCGGGTCGTGAAATGTCCTGTTCAACAGGATGATTTGAGCAATTGCGGCGGCCACCACCCTAAAGTAGTCAACTTGATTAGTGGTACTTCACCTCGTTAAACGAGAGAACTTACATGAGTCGAAGTCCAAACACAAAAGCGATCTTCAATTTTCTCTCCAATCTCGTTTGAATCCGAGCAATGATCATGACAGTGTGTATGACAATAATAATCTCAGTAACGACATTCGATATGCCGAAAAAATTATCCCAAGTTTGCTGTCCTTGTGTAAGTAAAATCGTCTCGTCGATAACGATGTTTCAACAGGGAGGACCTACTCGATCATAGCATTTGCCTGCGAGGTAATTCCACGTCGGTGGGAATTGGCACTGGAAGGCAATCGTAATAATAGAAACGATTCCCCATAATGTCAAGAAGGAAATGATTCCCAGTGCGATTTTACGATCTAAAGGAACCACAGTGATGCTTCGGACAAACATCACAAAGGATATTTTGGAAGCTGCGAGACTGCCGACGCTTAGCATCGATGCAGCGTACTGACTCTTCATGATATGATTCTTTTGAGCGTCGTCCAGCGTCGCGATATGGTTACCGTATCCATCTCCCGTGGCTGTCGCAATTGCTATCCCTTGACCGATATCGAGAACCTTTTCAAAAATGACGGTCTTAGTATTCAGACTCATTCGCGTTTTTTTAAAAGCCATACTCACAATTGATAGAATAATCACATAGTCATCTTTGGTAAATTTATGGTAAATCCACCACTTGGTCCCGAGTCTGGTTATGACTCCCAAGATTGCAACAACCAGAAGAAACCAACAAAAAACAAATATGGCTGGCAACCAGGTATCTTCAGCAAACCGAGTCATTTTTTGACTTCCAACTTATCTGAAGAATCTTCCACGAAAAGAAAATCGTAAACCACGGGCATTTGGGTTCTTCAGGTCTTGGACATAAGAAATTATACTTTGATATACTGATTTCGGAAGAAAGAAAAAGGCACGACGGAAGTTTAGACAATATTCACTTTCGTCACAGTCAAATTTGGATAAAGGTCTAACATAAATTAACTTAGACTGTCAGTTTCCACAAAATTACCACCACTTGAACAGCTTTGGCTGAAATTTCTCTATCTGGCCGACGCTGCCCAGAACCTAGCACCTTTATGATTCGCCGCCGCGTGTGTATCAGTTGCATATCCCAAGGTTTCCTCGTTGGTTCATCCCATCCGCCCCAGTCGAGAGTCGACACCCATTGCCTCCTAGTTTCGAACGTATGATTTGAGAAATTTCTACTAGACTTCAACTAGTCTTGTCTAGTGCTTCGAGAATTCCAATCACCGCATCATGCAGATGACTGGGTCTACTCGGAGGGTGGGAACCCAATGATCTCCTCGAATCAACAACAATTTATTGATGATGGTGAACCTCGCATTCTAGACCCACGTTTCATTTTCTAGTTGGCTTTTCCTTCAGCTCATACGCACCCAAGTCTGAATCTAGGTCACAAGCGAGGCAGACCCCTGTTGCATGAGGCCAATCGGAGACCAAGGCTTGCATCGGTCTAGTAATTCAATCTCGAAAGCTCGTACGGGCCTCGGGAGTATCTATATCACAATCGTGATTTGTTTTTTTTTTTTTTTTTTTTTTTTTTTTTTTTTTTTTTTTTTTTTTTTTTTTTTTTTTTTTTTTTTTTTTTTTTT